>JAENJI010000039.1:2899-65449 GCA_018901935.1 Pugionium cornutum | reverse complement strand
AAGCAGAATTCTCTGTTTTGTAAAAAAAATATAAAACAAATTTCTCGCGAACTCTGCGATTTGTAACGAAAATTATTTTGGATGTGATTTTTCAACTGAATGACTTCTAACTCAATGATGACCAATATCTATTTCCACAATCTTGTTTTTGCAAAAAATGTTGATTGTTTCCAAAATTGCAAGTTTTATAACATTATATGATTAGAGCAATTAAAAAAAAATTTAGAGAGAAATGGAAGATATTTAATTGAAATTTGATTATGATGAAATATTAGAGATATAATATGGTTGATCGATGAATTTAGACGGCAAAAGTAGTTGACAATGATGATTAAAACAATAAAAAATAATATTTTCCTAAATATTTGAAAATGTGTGTATCTAATTATATTTTTGTATTTTCATACAATATTTTGGGTACAAAATTCAGGAGATTATTTCAAGTCCCAAATTCATTAATAGCACGAGTACTAAAGAATGGTTGCATCAGAATGTACATCCGCTTTACGTGAAAAGTAAAATTAAACGTAGGCAAATAATTTGAACCAAAACTGAATAAAAAAACAGATTTTGATTCATATTTGGTTATAAAAAATGAATCAAACGGATATTATTTTGGAAAAATATGGTTATTGATTACTAATCGAACCAAACGGAAATTCAAAATAATATCCGAACAAACTGAATTATTTTTAGTTATTTTAGATTATTTATTTCGGATATTTCGATTATTTTCGCTAATTGTTTTGTTATGTTCGGTTATTTTTTGATTATTTTCTATTATTTTTGGTTATTTTTGGTTATTTTTTGTTATTTTGATTATTTTTGGTTAACCAAATTATTCTCGGTTATTTTTTATTTTTAAATTTAATAATCGAACCGGCAGATGGTATAACCGAACTAAAACCGAACCGAAATATAAAAATACCCGAATGAATTTTTAATCTCTCCAATTGATAAAACCGAAACTAAAAATAACCGATCAAAACTGAATCAAATAACGTAATTCAAATTCTCAATATTTTGGTTGGGGAACCATATTATATCTAATTATTTTTGGTTATTTTTGGTTTTTAAATTTAATAACCGAACCGACCGAGAGTATAACCGAATTAAAATTGAACCAAAATATAAAAATACCCGAATGAATCTTTAATCTCTCCAACTGATACAACCAAAACAGAAAATAACCGATAAAAACCGAATCAAATAACGTAAGTCAAATTCTCAATATTTTGGTTGGGGAACCATATTATATCTAATTATTTTCAGCTATTTTTTATTTTTAAATTTAATAACCGAATCGACTAATAGTATAATCGAACTAAAATCGAACCAAAATATAAAAATATCCGAATAAATCTTTAGTCTCTCCAACTGACAAAACCAAAACCGAAAATAACCAATCAAAACTGAACCAAATAACCTAAATAAAATTTTCAATATTTTGGTTGGGGAACCATATTATATCTCATGAATTAGCAATAAAAGGGTTAAGAATGGGATTAGGATTAGGATTAGAATTAGGATTGAGAAGCTCAGAAGATTTCAGCAGCTAAGTCACTCGCCATTACCTTTGATTTCATTCACCCTGTCAATGTGTTTCTCTCTCTATGATTACAAGTAGTAAATAAGATTCTTCTTTTCATACTATCTCTATGCCGTCTCTTTTACTCTTATATATCTACTCACAGATCCCTAAGCCGTTATCTACCACTTGCATTGACCTAATCTGTCTCTGTTTACAGACTTCTCCTGCATTTTGGTGTATAACGAATTAGCACAGCTATCGTACATGAGTAAATAATCCGAAACCAATAAAAATAGATTTTATTTGGTATTCAATATACCAAATTAATCGGATATTATTTTGAACAACCATAATTATTGGTTACGAATCAAATCGAATCAAACCAAAAAATGAAATAATATCTGAACAAAACCAAATTATTAAAAATCATATCATTTACTTTCTTTTACACAAAATCTTGTATTTTATTCTCATTGGATTCACGAAACTAGGAAAACATCATATTATATTGTTTGTGATATTACCACTTATTTATATTTATATTACAAATATAATATATAATATGTTTTTACGTGTGTAAAATATTACTAACAAAATTATATCTAACTACTTTTAAAATAAAAATTAAATCGTCATTTTTATAAATAAATAATTAATTATGAATGTAATAAAAATAAAGAAATAATTAAATAGATATTTTATTATAAAAAATTATGAATTTAAGAAAAATAAAATTATTACATTGTCTAAATATCACATCTTATATTATTTTTTTCAGTTATTTCGGTTTATTCAGACATATTTAGTTATTTTTAAATAAACTTAGATGAATTAATCGAACCGAACTATAACTGAAATTGTTTTGGCTATTTTTTTATATAAAAATTTGAGTATTCGAACCGACCAAAACCGATATATAACCAAACTAAAATCAAACTGAAATATAAAAATAACCAAATAGATTTTTAGCTTTTTCAACCAAAATAACTGAGCGTAACCGAATTGAATATTTGAACACCCAAACCTAATTTGTCCTCTTGTGCATAGGTTGTCAAGTGACATTGATATACTGACTCTATCTTGGGTTTTAAACCGGCCCAACTTCAGTAGCTCCACACTTAGGCAAATCGCCAAACGACAATTGCAAAAATCCAGAATCTTATAAAAACCAAAAGAACTCCAAACTTTTATATATGAAAATTTTCTTTTTTGGAAAATACAAAAAAAAAAATTATTAACATGATCATTAAAAATTCTTGGGATTTTAAATAAAAGATGTTAGTTTACCAAACTCTTTGAAAACCATTTTAGATTCACATACCCTTTCCAAAATTTAGGTTATTCTTCTAACTTTTTTTGGATTTAGTTCTATTTTGGGTTTTTAATGTTTTTATATGACCACATATTAAAAATGGAAAGACAATTTGATCATTATTTATGAATATAATAAAATAAAATAAAAAGCAATTGACAAAAATTGTACTTTTTTAAGTTTTGTTCCAAATATAGCATCATTAGTTTAAAATTCTAAAATAACATAAATTTAATATTAAAATACCTTAAAACTTTATTTTTAATAAGGAAAAACTAAAACCTAAATTGAAAACAAGAATATAAATATAATATTTTAATTATATTTGTAATTAATTTATAGTAAATATTTATTTTCAGAAAATAATTAATTTATAGTAAATAACTCCGGCGATGACATCATCGTCGTATCCATCTCCTGATCGCGCTTCAGCTTACTTCCGACGACGAAATCGACAAAAATTGGGCTCCCATTTGTCTGCAACTCCGTCACTATCTCCGGCGAGCTATTCCACATTTTGTCACCATCTCCAGCCCGCGATTCAGCAGAGGTAGAGATTATGCACGGGATTTGGTAGAGGGAAAGCTCCGGCACGTCTGCAATATTTTCCAGGTACTCTTCATCTACTTTCCCTCATTTTTGCAGAGGCCGACGCAAGAAGAATGGTAAAACCAAATCTTTTGTTCTTTGTGTGTGTGTGTGTGTGTGTGTTTTTTCTAATTTCAGCAACAATTTGTGTTAAACCAAATCTTCTGTTTTTTGTTTCATTAATAGCTCTATAAGAATGTGGTATTTATGCAAGAACTCTCTGCTTTAGAGGTATTCTAATACTGAGTTTGTTTTTCCAACTAGATTTTATCAAATTTTAGTAGTTTTAGTAGGAACAGTCTTATATCATGGTCTTGTTTGCTTTTTCATCTACAATGTGGTGGTCTTATAGTATTACAATCTTCTAAGATAAGAGAGATGGTTTTCTATCGTGATTGTGAATTTTGCTTTTGTCTGGCAATTTATGATTTGTATAGTAATCTTATCTATAGTAAACTCATGGAACCTATTGTTTAATCTGCTGAAAGTGTTGATGTTCGGCTGAAAGTGTGCAGGGGCACATCATCAATTCAAACGCTTAGCATACGGATACTTAGCATCGCAAACAAAAGTTTTAGCAAATCCTCTGAGAGATTTTTTGTTCTTGTTGCTGCATTTTGTTTCTCACAGTGACGAACTAATTTTGAGAAGAAGCGGTCCAAAGCAAAAATATTGTGAGTGGGGAGACGACTCCTTTTATTTATTTTATTTTAATTTGTGAACGATTTGTCAGAAAATTAAAAATTTGTAAACCGAATTGGTAAATCAAATTCATTGTCCAAGTTATGAATGTAAATTTTCTTTTACTTGATGCTTTTATTTGCATTTTTTTCAGGAAAATATGGTAGAGATTTATTGTGTTTGTGGAAAATGGAAATTAAATGAAATGGTCAAATTGGAATTTCTAGTTGAAATGGAAAAAGGAGCCTGTGTTTTTGAAGTAGATGAAGATGTCAAATATGATGATTTACTAGAAATGGTTTCTGAAGATTTTGGAATCGATCGCTCTGTACAAAATAAGGCAATTACCCTTAGCTATGCCCTTCCACTAAGCACAAAGGTGATGATAAATAATGCTCCACCCGTGTATTTGCGCAACGATTCAACTACGCACTTTCATAAATAAGCTAAAACAAGATGTTGAACTCATTCGTCTCTGTGTAACGGTGCGCAAAATTGCAACTCATTTTTGATATGTTTTCTTTCGATAATGAAACGATTCGTGCATAACTTCGTAAATTGTTAGAAAAGTTTCCTAAAAATTGAAAAAACCTTCCTAAATGTTACAGTACAGGAACTTGTATTCTGTAATTTAACTCCTCTCTCTTTTAGGTGAGTGACAAATGCATCATCATTTCTCTTGAGTCTGTAAATGATGAAGCAAATTGTAATATGGAAAACAGTCAATGCACCCAAATGTTGCAAAATCTAGATGGTGATTCATGTGTTGATCCAACAATTTTTTGTGAAAAACAACGGGTAACATATTTTTTATATTTATTTCAAAGAGATTTGTATAAATAGTTCTATTTTTGGAGAGATCACATTTCTTTATAGTTGCATTAATACTTTTAAAACTTTGTTTTAGGCCCCAAAAAACAGTGATATTGTTGCTATTGAAAATGTTGGAAACAACATTCAATCGAATATTGTATGCAATTCAGAGATTTGTCAAATGAAAAACACTCGATTTACAGAAGTAGTAAGAACTTTAAATGGTGATTCTTGTGTCACTCCATCTTTTTCACATGAAAAACAACAGGTAGCATTGGATTTATATCTTTTCTTACAATGGTATATATATTGCATTCTTCCGATTTATGCATTCTTTTCTAAATCTGTTGTATGTTTTCCAAAAATTTTTAAAGAAATTTTCCTAAATTTAAGAAGGTTTTCTAAGTTTTAGGAAACGATTCTTTTACTGTTTATATATGAAAATTGACAACTAAAGTATGATTATTTCTCTTTTAATATCAATTTTATTTCATTTGTATTAAGTTTCATTTATTATCAATTCTATTTTATTTTATTTTTGTAGAAATTTCATACATCGATTGGAAGTGATATGTAAGCAAATGTAGCAGGAAACAACAACTTTTCGAACGGTGATAAAGGGTATCATTCACTTCTTTTAAACGCTGCTCCTGATCTTTATCCAATTCCTATTTCACATTCAACCCGAGGTGCCGATGATATATATGTGAATAGATATTTTAAGAACTAGGATGAGTTGATGGAAAAAATGGGAAAATGGGCATTACAGTGGAAGTTTGAGTTCAAGTCTCTTTGGTCGAATAAGTCAAGAGTGATATTAGGATGTGTTGATGATAAATGCACTTGGAGGATGCGTGCTTTAAAGACGGCTGCTTCTGATTACTTTGTAATGAAGAAATATGTTCATGGGCATACTTATGATACAACACACAGAAATGCCAACCATAGACAAGGAACCATGAAATTGCTTGGAACTTTAATGTGTAGCAACTATGGTGAGAAGAAATATGGACTCAAACCAAAACAGATTATGAAACAAGTTAGATTAGAGCATGGTATACATATTAATTACAAACAAGCTTGGAGAGTGAAAGAGTATGCTCAGAATCTGATGAGAGGGACTCCTGAGGATAGTTATTTCAACCTATCGAAATGGTTGTTTATGCTTAAAGAGAAAAATCCTGGATCAACAGTTTATTTGGAGATGGATAGTACTGGTAAATTCAAATACACCTTTGTTGCATTTGGTCCATCGATAAGAGGTTTTGCTTTGATGAGAAGAGTGATTGTTGTAGATGGTACGTTTCTCAAAGGAAAGTTTAAGGGAACTTTGCTAGGAGCTTGTGCACAAGATGGAGATTTCTCTTTATACCCTCTAGCATTTGCAATAGTGGACTCCAAAAATGAAGCTGCGTGGAGTTGGTTTTTTAATGGGATGAAGACTATTATCCCATACGCATCTGATTTGGTATTTGTTTCAGATCGAGCTCCTGCTATTGCAGAGGCACTTTCCGAAATTTATCCACTTGCACATCATAGTATTTTCCGAATTCACCTACTGAACAATCTTAAACCAAAGTATGGGAGAAAAGGATTGTTGGCTCTTGTAGAAGCTGCAGCTAATGCTTATACTCGTCATAAGTTTAGTGCCATATTCAGCGAAATAAGATGTAGAAGTGTAGATTTAGCCACATATTTAGAAGATGCTGATTTCAGAAAATGGGCTCGGTCTTATGCACCTTCAAACATATACAATATCATGACAACTAACATTGCAGAGTCATTGAATTCTATGTTAAACATGCCTCGTGAGTTGCCTATAATATCTCTTCTTGAAACCATCAGATTGACTCTTATAACATGGTATCATGAACGCCGGGAAAAGACTACCAAACACAAAAAGCTGGTCACACCACGTGTTTGGCAGTCTATGTTACACAAAATTTTTTCTTAAAATATATATATCCAATGTAAGAGACAGCAACCGACGACATACATTAAACATGTTACATGTGTGAGTGTTTGAGGATCATGGGCATGTGTGTGAGTGTTTGAGGATGCATGGACATGTGTGTGAGTAATCAAAATAATATCCGAACAAACAGAATTATTTTTAGTTATTTTCGATTGTTTGTTTCGGATATTTTGATTACTTTCGCTAATTTTTTTTGTTATGTTCGGTTATTTTTTGATTATTTTCTGTTATTTGTTGTTATTTTTGGTTATTTTTGGTTATTTTGATTAGTTTTGGTTAACCGAATTATTCTCGGCTATTTTCGAATTTTAAATTTAATAACCGAACCGATTGATGGTATAGCCAAACTAAAACCGAATCAAAATATAAAAATACCCGAATGAATTTTTAATCTCTCCAAATGACAAAACCGAAACAGAAAATAACCGATCAAAACTGAATCAAATAACCTAAGTCAAATTCTCAATATTTTGGTTGGGGAACCATATTATATCTAATTATTTTTTGGTTATTTTCGGTTTTTAAATTTAATAACAAAACCGACCGATGGTATAACCGAATTAAAATTGAACCAAAATATAAAAATACTTGAATGAATCTTTAATCTCTCCCATTGATACAACCAAAACTGAAAATAACCGATCAAAACTGAATCAAATAACGTAAGTTAAATTCTCAGTATTTTGGTTGGGGAAGCATATTATATCTAATTATTTTCAGTTATTTTTTATTTTTAAATTTAATACACGAACCGACTAATGGTATAATCAAACTAAAACCAAACCAAAATATAAAAATATCCGAATAAATCTTTAGTCTCTCCAACTGACAAAACCAAAACCGAAAATAACCAATCAAAACCGAACCAAATAACCTAAATAAAATTTTCAATATTTTGGTTGGGGAACCATATTATATCTCATGAATTAGCAATAAAAGGGTTAAGAATGGGATTAGGATTAGGATTAGAATTAGGATTGAGAAGCTCAGAAGATTTCAGCAGCTAAGTCACTCGCCATTACCTTTGATTTCATTCACCCTGTCAATGTGTTTCTCTCTCTATGATTACAAGTAGTAAATAAGATTCTTCTTTTCATACTATCTCTATGCCGTCTCTTTTACTCTTATATATCTACTCACAGATCCCTAAGCCGTTATCTACCACTTGCATTGACCTAATCTGTCTCTGTTTACAGACTTCTCCTGCATTTTGGTGTATAACGAATTAGCGCAGCTATCGTACATGAGTAAATAATCCGAAACCAATAAAAATAGATTTTATTTGGTATTCGATATACCAAATTAATCGGATATTATTTTGAACAACCATAATTATTGGTTACGAATCAAATCGAATCAAACCAAAAAATGAAATAATATCTGAACAAAACCAAATTATTAAAAATCATATCATTTACTTTCTTTTACACAAAATCTTGTATTTTATTCTCATTGGATTCACGAAACTAGGAAAACATCATATTATATTGTTTGTGATATTACCACTTATTTATATTTATATTACAGATATAATAAATAATATGTTTTTACGTGTGAAAAATATTACTAACAAAATTATATCTAACTACTTTTAAAATAAAAATTAAATCGTCATTTTTATAAATAAATATTTAATTATGAATGTAATAAAAATAAAGAAATAATCAAATAGATATTTTATTATAAAAAATTATGAATTTAAGAAAAATAAAATTATTACATTGTCTAAATATCACATCTTATATTATTGTTTTCAGTTATTTCGGTTTATTCAGACATATTTAGTTATTTTTAAATAAACTTAGATGAATTAATCGAACCGAACTATAACTGAAATTTTTTTGGCTATTTTTTTATATAAAAATTTGAGTATTCGAACCGACCAAAACCGATATATAACCAAACTAAAATCAAATTGAAATATAAAATAACCGAATAGATTTTTGGCTTTTTCAACCAAAATAACCGAGCGTAACCGAATTGAATATTTGAACACCCAAACCTAATTTGTCCTCTTGTGCATAGGTTGTCAAGTGACATTGATATACTGACTCTATCTTGGGTTCTAAACCGGCCCAACTTCAGTAGCTCCACACTTAGGCAAATCGCCAAACGACAATTGCAAAAGTCCAGAATCTTATAAAAACTGAAAGAACTCCAAACTTTTATATATGAAAATTTTCTTTTTCGGAAAATGCAAAAAAAAATTATTAACATGATCATTAAGAATTCTTGGGATTTTAATTAAAAGATGTTAGTTTACCAAACTCTTTAAAAACCATTTTAGATTCACATGCCCTTTCCAAAATTTAGGTTATTCTTCTAACTTTTCTTGGATTTAGTTCTATTTTGGGTTTTTTAATGTTTTTATATGACCACATATTAAAAATGGAAAGACAATTTGATCATTATTTATGAATATAATAAAATAAAATAAAAGCAATTGACAAAAATTGTACTTTTTTAAATTTTGTTTCAAATATAGCATCATTAGTTTAAAATTCTAAAATAATATAAATTTAATATTAAAATACCTTAAAACTTTATTTTTAATAAGGAAAAACTAAAACCTAAATTGAAAATAAGAATATAAATATAATATTTTAATTATATTTGTAATTAATTTATAGTAAATATCTATTTTCAGAAAATAATTTGTCCTATTTTTCGAATTTTAAGTTTAGAGTGCTAAATTTAAAATAAAAATTTTAAAAGATGATATTTTATAGTATTACTCTTAAAAAGAAAGTCAATTTTTAAACAATAAGGATAGTGTTATGTGCACCTTAATTAGATCATATAATGTTAAGTATTTTAGTTTTTAAAAAGTGTATTTAATCGAAATAAATATAGATTAAAATTTGAAATTAATATAATCAAGATTCATGAGTCAAACAAAACAAAAAACCACTTTGTTTGTTCCATGGGAATCTAATGATAACAAAATCTTATTAAAACCAAATCACACATTTAAATAATGAAGATTTTCCCAAGATAATATTTCTCCAAAACCCTAATTTAAAAACTACATAAATATATGAAGAAGGAAGTAAAAAATATAAGAAAGAAATGGGGAGAAAGAAAATAAAATTGAGAAGAATAATTCGTTTAAAAGAGAGAAGTAGCAAATTCTCAAAACGCAAAAATGGCATTTTGAAAAAAGTTGATGAAATTGCAATGTTGTGTGATGTTGATATTGTCTTACTTCTTTTTTCTCCTACCGACAAGCCTACACTTTTCCACCCTTGTTCAAGGTCAACTATATATTTTATTTATTGAACAAATATATTAATAATTTGGTTGATTTTTTTCATCAAAATCAAAACTAATTCATAACAAAAATTAAGTATTTTCTTCACATAAAATCACATAAAACTTTGCTTAAAAAATTGTAGACCACTTTGTAAAATTTTGGAGAAGCTTTCCAAGATTTCACTACAAGATTGGGAAGAAAGGTTTGATCTTACTGGTTTTATATTTCTTTTTTAATTATATTGGCATGATTTTATTTATTTATTGTAAATTTGTTTTTAATATTTGTGATCTTTGGTGTTGTATATACGCAATTAGGAGGGCCTACACAATTAAGGTTTGATCATTCATCACTTTACACTTATTAATCTCTAATCTAGTAATTAATAAATATTTTAACAAAAAATCTAAAGTTTGGTTTAGTTGAATATTAATAAATATAAAATCTTAATAAATATAAAACAAAATATTAAAGATTTTCAAAAATTAGTTAAACAAAATATAAAATAAAAGTTTGGTTTAGTTGAATATTTACCTATAATTGTTTACCTATTTAATAATATTATCTATATAAAATAGAGATAATTTATATTCATTAGTGTAATTCGATTTTATTATATACTTTATTTTATAATCAATATTAAAAAAATTAAAACTATTTTAAATAAAAGATAAATTATATATATATATATATTTATAATTTACATTAATTAAATAAATAATTAATTATAAATTATGTTTTTTCATAGACGGCGTTGATCTAAATCTAGTTATATCTTATTTTGAGTTTCCAATTTCTTTCTTACAAATCTATAGTGAATTGTGGATATGCTTTAGAGAAACCTAAGAAATTTTAAGCATGCATGATATATAATTATTTTATAGTATAAAATATTATATAATGTTTGTTTATTAAACTAATAAATATGTAGACATTGAAGAAGGCATACAAGAACGATACTGAATGTCAAAGTGAAAATCATCATTTTTCATCCGAAAGGTACAATTATATCTTTTTTATTTTTATTAGATATAATACTTAATATATAATCAAATATATATTTATATATTACCATGTTTGATCTAATTTTGATATATTCATTGCAGAGATGATGTGTTCGAGGTAAAACAAATATAGTAAAAAATATTTAAACTATATGTCATTTTTTATAATTATAATTTTATATATGTGCACACAATAATTATTCAAAGTTTTAGGAAGAAAATAAGATAAATGAATTAACAGAAGCCAGGGAATTACTCTTTGAAAAGATTTCAAGTTTGAGGTAATAATACAAAAGCAAAAATATATTTTATTAAACTATTTTGATATTTTATTTTATTTTATTTATTTAATATTTGTGTTTATTCATTTATAAGGGATTGGCAAAACCCGTATAAAATTAATGATTTGAATCGACTGAATATCATGGAGAAGTATCTAATTTCTTCTCTCAGCCATATCAAAAAGGTATTTATAGATTAATATCTACTAAATAAAATTTATCAGTTCATAATATAAATGTAATTAATTAGAATTTAACATAAAGTTTTTATTTTCAGATTAAAATGCAAGAATATCTGAAAAATCTTATATGATTTCATAATGGAAAAGTTTACTAAAACAAAAAGGACTTTATACTAAGCCGATTGAAGATCATAAGAAAATATTATAAATATAATTACATAAAATAATAGTAATTTTATATGTAATTGTTACAAAAAAAATAAAATAAAATATATATGTGTTTGTATTTATTTATATGTAAAGAAAGATTGAAATATAATATATAAAGAGAAATTGGAATATAATATATAAAGAGAGATTGGAACATAAAGAAAGTTTACAAATATATTTTTTTCTTCTTGTGTTTCTCATTATAACTAATATACAATTTAAATTTAGAAATAATAACATCTGTTATAGTAATTAATATCACTTTTAAAAGAGAAAGTAGATAATATGCTCACGCATTGCGTGAATATAACATATTATAAACTTAGATCATTATTATATTTTATTAAAATGTTATGTGTATTATATTGCATATTTATTATATAAAATAAGTTTTATGTATTTAAAACTATTAAAATTATATATTTCAATTTTTAATATGTTTATATTTTTACTTTAGAATCAAATAATAAAATAAACTATATTTGCTACGATTGTATATTAAACAATATGGATTTGTATATAATACACTTTTTTAACAATTATTTTTGTATGTTTTTGGCTATTTTTTGAGAAAATAAAGTTTATCTTTAAATATTAATTTTTTAATAATTGAATGTTGATTAAAATATGAACAACTCAATGGTTCCCTACAAAAAAAACTTTGAACAACATAATACATATAACATTTTTGTTCCCTAATTACTTAACATTTAATTGGAGATGACTTTATGATTTATATAGGGAATTAAACTCGACATCCAATTAGATATTGTAGTTATCAAAATCTTAAATATAGTTTTGTATTAATATCGACATACGGTTATTTTTAATTCCAAATTTTAAATATTATATTTATCAAAATCTTAAATATAGTTTTAGTTATCTACACTATCGACATTTAATTATTTTTAATTCCAAATTTTAGATATTGTATTTATCATAATCTTAAATATAGTTTTAGTTATCTACACCAAGATTATCTTATCTTGGTATCGACACTTACATCCATTATTGACACTTCACCTAAATAACATTTAAATATATTTATTTTACATGTTAATATTTAATTGATGATAACTGAATTTATTTTATTTATGAGTTTATATAGGGAATTAGTATCGACAAATAGATTTTAATATTATTGTTAATTAATAATTTTGGATATTATAGTTATTTAAAATCTTAAATATTTTTTTTTTTGATATCTACTAAAAATATAAAATCTTAGTTTTATGATAATTTAAATTTTCAAATATTAAAGATATAAACATATTAAATATTATGAAATAAATTATTTATGATATTTAAATAAAATATATTTTATTATCTTAGATAACATTTGATCAACTACATATTTTTTTATGGTGGACAAATATTATTTATAGATTTTATCAATGTGTTAGCAGTAAAATATATTTATTTTACATGTTAGCATTTAATTTGAGGTAATAAATGATTCTATTAATAAAATTCAACATTTTATGAGTTTATATTAAATATGTTTATATCTATAATACACAAAATATACAAAATTTAAATAATCATAACAAAATATATTTTATATTATCCTCTTAATATTAAAAGAAAAGTGAGTTTATAGAAAAATGATGATATGTCATTAGAAAACATGACATTACTAAAAAGAATTATGACATGGCGATTAGTCAAATGTGACATGGCAATTTTAAATATTAATCCTCTTAATATAAAAAAGTTAGTTTATAGAAAAATGATGATATGTCATTAGAAAACATGACATGACTAAAAAAAATTATGACTTGGCGATTAGTCAAATGTGACATGGCAATTTTAAATATAAATTTATTTTTTTAAAAAATCCTCTTAATATTAAAAAATAAGTGAGTTTATAAAAAGAATGATGATATGTCATTAGAAAAGATAACATGACTAAAAACAATTATGACATGGCGCTTAATAAAATATGACATGACAATTTTAAATATAAATTTATTTTTTAAAAATAAAATAATCAAATATGACATAATAATTTTAAACATAAAAATTATTTCTAAAAAAAATAAATCATATATATTAGAGTAATACCCTAAAATAGCATCATTTTAAGTGTATTTTCTAAATTTAGCACAATAAAGCTAAAATTCCCAAAATATCATAAATTATTATGTAAAAATAATTATTTACCTTAAATAAAATATATATAAAATTAAAAAATAATGTTTGGGTTCACTTTTTTCAATTTAGGGTTTAAATTTTTTCATTAGGAATACGTTTTCAATTATTTTAGTATTAAATTTGTGTTATTTTTGGAAATTTAAATGACTAGTACTATATTTGGAACAAAAACTTGAAATTGTGCTATTTTAGTCAATTGCCCTATATATTAAACTAAAGAGAAATACCCTACATTAGCACTAAACCCACTTTTAATGACAATTATAGCACCACAAACAAAAAATCTCATATTTAGCATTTTTACAAATGAGAAAATACTATTTTCTCCCTAATTAACATTACACCTAGACTCGTGAAGCTCCTCCTCTTCAACCTGTGCGGCACCAATCTTATACATTGGAATCGCTGGTCGTCGTCTCCAACTCCGGTGATGACATCATCGTCGTATCCATCTCCTGATCGTGCTTCAGCTCATTTTCGGCGACGAAATCGACAGAAATTGGGCTCCCATTTGTCTGCAACTCTGTCACTATCTCCGGCGAGCTATTCCGCATTTCGTCACCATCTCCAGCCCATGATTCAGCAGAGGTAGAGATTATGCACGCGATTCGGTAGAGGGAAAGCTCCGGCACGTCTGCAATATTTTCCAGGTACTCTTCATCTACTTTCCCTCATTTTTGCAGAGGCACGACGCAAGAAGAATGGTAAAACCAAATCTTTTGTTCTTTGTGTGTGTGTGTGTTTTTCCAATTTCAGCAACAATTTGTGTTAAACCAAATCTTCTGTTTCTTGTTTCATTAATAGCTCTATAAAAATGTTGTATTTATGCAAGAACTCTCTGCTTTAGAGGTATTCAAATACTAAGTTTGTTTTTCCAACTAGATTTTATCAAATTTTAGTAGTTTCAGTAGGAACAGTCTTATATCATGGTCTTGTTTGCTTTTTCATCTACAATGTGGTGGTCTTATAGTATTACAATCTTCTAAGATAAGAGAGATGGTTTTCTATCGTGATTGTGAATTTTGCTTTTGCCTGGCAATTTATGATTTGTACAGTAATCTTATCTACAGTAAACTCATGGAACCTATTGTTTAATCGGCTGAAAGTGTGCAGGGGCACATCAGCAATTCAAACGCTTAGAATACGGATACTTAGCATCGCAAACAAAAGTTTTAGCAAATCCTCTGAGAGATTTTCTGTTCTTGTTGCTGCATTTTGTTTCTCACAGTGACGAACCAATTTTGAGAAGAAGCGGTCCAAAGCAAAAATATTGTGAGTGGGGAGACGACTCCTTTTATTTATTTTATTTTAATTTGTGAACGATTTGTCAGAAAATTAAAAAATTGTAAACCGAATTGGTAAATCAAATTCATTGTCCAAGTTATGAATGTGAATTTTCTTTTACTTGATGCTTTTATTTGCATTTTTTTCAAGAAAATATGGTAGAGATTTATTGTGTTTGTGGAAAGTGGAAATTAAATGAAATGGTCAAATAGGAATTTCTAGTTGAAATGAAAAAAAGAAGTCTCTGTTTTTGAAGTAGATGAAGATGTCAAATATGATGATTTACTAGAAATGGTTTCTGAAGATTTTGGAATCGATCGCTCTGTACAAAATAAGGCAATTACCCTTAGCTATGCCCTTCCACTAAGCACAAAAGTGATGATAAATGATGCTCCACCCGTGTATTTGCGCAACGATCGTCAACTACGCACTTTCATAAATAAGCTAAAACAAGATGTTGAACTCATTCGTCTCTATGTAACGGTGCGCAAAATTGCAATTCATTTTTGATATGTTTTCTTTCAATAATGAAACGATTCGTGCATAACTTCGTAAATTGTTAGAAAAGTTTCCTAAAAATTGAAAAAACCTTCCTAAATATTACAGTACAGGAACTTGTATTCTGTTAAAGTTTAATTTCCACACTTTTGTTTGTAATTTAATTCCTCTCTCTTTTAGGTGAGTGACAAATGTATCATCATTTCTCTTGAGTCCGTAAATGATGAAGCAAATTGTAATGTGGAAAACAGTCAATGCACCCAAATGTTGCAAAATCTAGATGGTGATTCATGTGTTGATCCAACAATTTTGTGTGAAAAACAACGGGTAACATATTTTTCATATTTATTTCAAAGAGATTTGTATAAATAGTTCCATTTTTAGAGAGATCATATTTCTTTATAGTTGCATTAATATTTTTAAAACTTTGTTTTAGGCCCCAGAAAACAGTGATATTGTTGCTATTGAAAATGTTGGAAATAACATTCAATCGAATATTGTATGCAATTCAGAGATTTGTCAAGTGAAAAACACTCGATTTACAGAAATAGTAAGAACTTTAAATGGTGATTCTTATGTCACTCCATCTTTTTCACATGAAAAACAACAGGTAGCATTGGATTTATATCTTTTCTTACAATGGTATATATATTGCATTCTTCCGATTTATGCATTCTTTCCTAAATCTGTTGTATGTTTTCCAAATTTTTCAAAGAAATCTTCCTAAATTTAAGAAGGTTTTCTAAGTTTTAGGAAACGATTCTTTTACTATTTATATATGAAAATTGACAACTAAAGTATGATTATTTCTCTTTTAATATCAATTTTATTTCATTTGTATTAAGTTTCATTTAATATCAATTCTATTTTTTTTTTTGTAGAAATTTCATACATCGATTGGAAGTGATATGTTAGCAAATGTAGCAGGAAACAACAACTTTTCGAACGATGATAAAGGGTATCATTCACTTCTTTTAAACGTTGCTCCTGATCTTTCTCCAATTCCTATTTCACATTCAACCCGAGGTGCAGATGATATATATGTGAATAGATATTTTAAGAACAAGGATGAGTTGATGGAAAAATGGGAAAATGGGCATTAGAGTGGAAGTTTGAGTTCAAGTCTCTTTGGTCGAATAAGTCAAGAGTGATATTAGGATGTGTTGATGATAAATGCACTTGGAGGATGCGTGCTTCAAAGGCGGCTGCTTCTGATTACTTTGTAGTGAAGAAATATGTTCATGGGCATACTTGTGATACAACACACAGAAATGCCAACCATAGACAAGGAACCATGAAATTGCTTGGAACTTTAATGTGTAGCAACTATGGTGAGAAGAAATATGAACTCAAACCAAAACAGATTATGGAACAAGTTAGATTAGAGCATGGTATACATATTAATTACAAACAAGCTTGGAGAGTGAAAGAGTATGCTCAAAATCTGATGAGAGGGACTCCTGAGGATAGCTATTTCAACCTATCGAAATGGTTGTTTATGCTTAAAGAGAAAAATCCTGGATCAACAGTTTATTTGGAGATGGATAGTACTGGTAAATTCAAATACACCTTTGTTGCATTTGGTCCATCGATAAGAGGTTTTGCTTTGATGAGAAGAGTGATTGTTGTAGATGGTACGTTTCTCAAAGGAAAGTTTAAGGGAACTTTGCTAGGAGCTTGTGCACAAGGTGGAGATTTCTCTTTATACCCTCTAGCATTTGCAATAGTGGACTCCAAAAATGAAGCTGCGTGGAGTTGGTTTTTTAATGGGCTGAAGACTATTATCCCAGACGCATCTGATTTGGTATTTGTTTTAGATCGAGCTCCTACTATTTCAAAGACACTTTCAGAAATTTATCCACTTGCACATCATTGTATTTGCCGAATTCACCTACTGAACAATCTTAAACCAAAGTATGGGAGAAAAGGATTGTTGCCTTTTGTAGAAACTGCAGCTAATGCTTATACTCGTCATGAGTTTAGTGCCATATTCAGCGAAATAAGATGTAGAAGTGTAGATTTAGCCACATATTTAGAAGATGCTGATTTCAGAAAATGGGCTCGGTCTTATGCATCTTCAAACCGATACAATATCATGACAACTAACATTGCAGAGTCATTGAATTCTATGTTAAACATGCCTCGTGAGTTGCCTATAATATCTCTTCTAGAAACCATCAAATTGACTCTTACAACATGGTTTCATGAACGCCGGGAAAAGACTGCCAAACACAAAAAGCTGGTCACACCACATGTGGTGAAGGAGATGGTAGAAAGGTATGATGATGCAATGATACTTGATGTTTTCCAAGTAGATCGATATGAGTTTGAGGTCAAGGATGAGACCCGGAAGTATGTTGTTCATCTGAAAAACAAGTAGTGCAGTTGTTGCATCTTTGATGTAGACAAAATACCTTGTATTCATGTCATTGCTGCTGCGAAACGTTTGAAGATGGATGAAACCCAGTTTGTTGATGAGTTTTACTTAACAGAAACATGGTTCAAATCATATGCAGAGAGCATTCACCCATGCAGAGATTTAACAAGTTATACATTTCCAGCAGCCGTTGGGGAATTTTCATGCGCGCCACCACAAACTAAGAAAAGCAGTGGGAGACCTCCCAAAAAGAGAATCAGGTCCGTTGGAGAGTTTGGAGTTCCAGGTTCAAAATCACAAGGACACAAATGTAGTAGTGGTCAAGGAGGGCATAACAAGACTATTTGCAGAATTCCAATATAGTTTACTTGTCAAAAAATTTCCTTCTAAGAATATTTTCATGTTTTGTTATCTTAATCTATTACTTATTAGCATTTTCAAAAGATATTTGCTTATTTGCTTAACTTCAACTGTGTTTTCGTATTTAAGAAACGTTTCCTTAATATTACGAAATCTTTCCTAAAATTTTTTAAATTTGGTAAGATGATTCTTTCTTGTTTGAAAATTTATTTTTTTATGTGCACATATAAATTTTCTTGTCTGTACGTACTTATACATGTTCATGAAATATCAATTGCAATACTACTCATAAAGAACTAAATATTAAAAATATTGATAAACACTTGAATGAATGATATGGCACAATGGTTACGCACTCTCTCTTTCACACTTCATCTCAAGGTTCGATTCCCCTCTAAATTAAAAATAATGATTTTGCTATTTTGGTATATATATTAAACAAAATGTCATTTTGTTGATTAGATCCAACAGTGGAGTGGTTTCACAGTCTTTCTCTTACTCAGTTGTATAAAGTTTGATCTTCCTAATTGCAACATCTAGTTTTTTTTTTCATTTTTTAATTAGTTTATTTAGGAAAGAATTCCTTAAAATTATGAAATTTTTATGTGCACATATAAGTTTTCTTGATTATCTGTTTTAATCTATTTGTCAAAAGATATGGTACACAAAAATGAAATATTATATGTGTAGTATTTATATGTCAAAAATGTCAATTATTTTAGTTCATGAAATATCAATTGCCCATTAATAAATATTAAAAGTAATGATAAACAATTGATGAATAACATGGCACAACGGTTACACACTTCTTTCTTTACCATTTGTGCCAAGGTTCGATCCCCCCTATGTTCTATGTTGATATTAAAGTTTTGCTATTTGAATTAAAAACATATATATATATATATATAACAAACAAAATACTTATGTGTTAATTAGTTACACTAGCATATTGGTTACACTCGGGGATGACAATTTTTAGTTTTAAATTTCATTTAATTATTTTATTTAGGAAACGTTTCATTAATATTCAAAAATCATTACTTAATTTAGATTAGTAGCCATATTTTATGTAAAATTTAAGAAGCCTTGATGAAAATTTAAGAAGAATCTTTTATGTTTTAAGAATTTTGTCATAAAACATGAAATTAATTGAATAAGAGTGGTTATGCACCATTGTTCCACCTGATTTTCATCAAGAATGTTTATCAAAAAAAGCATCAGCAAGAGGGTTTATCCAACAATCACGGATACGAGTCAAACAAAAACATGGAAATGAAAATGTCTAATCTAAAATTTATCTCAAAACTCATGGAAAATGTCAAATGCCAGCTTCGTTCTTATGTCTTCTTCTACACCATCATGTACCTTTGACATATCTTCAATGCCCATAGAATGGCATTCAATCATCTTGAGCACAAAAAGAGAACAATTGGCATCATTTTTCGTCTTAGGAATATTTTTGCTATCAAGCGTCTCAATTTTGAATGATGTGGCATCTACAAGTTCAGCTCTTTGTTCTGCATCAGATTTCAAAAGAAAAGGAATCATCTCTGCACCACAGATAAAAAAAATAGTTTCTGTTCAGAACTACTCAAAAACACACTACCAAATTAACTGTTATAAAACATACCTGTCAATGGTTTAATATGATCAGATCCAAAGCACCTCTTCTTCGAGGGACATTCACATTCCAAAACAGTTATGGAATTAACGACAGTTCCGATCCAATGTTTGAACTGCCGAATAAAGAAAATACCATAAACAACATCAATTTCTTCAAACCACTTATTGTGCGGAGCTCTTGTATCTCTAACAACTTCAATGATCTCTCCTAGAGCAACATTGTTCGACTTAGTTTTTTTTAAATTGTAGCACAAGTATAGCTTCTTAAAAAAGTTTGTCTCCATAAACATCGCTCTTGGAAGGCGGTTTTTGTGAAAATATGCGGGTTCATGATCCCTTCGCATGCACAACATTAACAATGTGGCGTTAATGTGCTGCAACAATAGAAACAACAAAATCTATTAAAAACCACACAATAAAAACAAATAAGAAGAATCTAATAATTTACCTCCTCATCAATACTAGCCCCTATGGTCTCTATTTGCGCAAAACATGATGGATCTACCGATACATCACCAATTTTGATATGACTGCAAATACAAGGTAGTTACGATGAAATAAAACTACTAAAATAAAACTAAAATTTAAAACATACTAACTTGGTTTTCTTAATGACTTCCAGTGGAGCAACTTATCAAAATGATGCAGAAGAGGAGATCCAAACGGATCTAGAATGGAATGCACCTCGGGTGTAATGGACAACGCCGGATTTCTAGGCGCTCTAAATGGAGTCTTGGTTGATCTAGAAGGAATCACCATCCTCGTACTCCGTCTCTGAAACTTCTGTTCCGGTTCACCGATTTTTGGAGGTGATACTTTAGTCATTTTCCTCTTTTTCAGTGGTCCGATATCATCATCAAGTGGCGGCACAGAAACATTTGGCCTTGATAGTTCTCCTATGTCCTCTGTTGGAGTTGAGAAAAGGTTGAAGCTTGGCTCGTTGAACGAGGAATGCACTTTCTCCTTCTCATGTTGAAAAATACAAAATTTTATTTATAGTCACAGTTCTGGATTTACACTATTTAGAAAGCATTTCCTAAATTTAATAAACCTGCTCTATGCCATACAATCACAAAACACCTTACCAATCAAATACCAATACGGGACTTTGTATTCAGAATATACCTTTGCATTTTGAGTTTGATCACGTAAAGGACATTCTTCTAGAGGTGGATTCCAAACTCCATTGTTCCATTTTCTTGGAATCCGTAGTTTCTCTTTTTTTACATCTTAGTGGTATCATTTTTCCATTTTCAGGGATCAAAACAGTCAAACTCTCATCATTGTGAATAATCTTAATAACCGCTTCCAACCAATTACCATTGTGATATGCTTCAATTTTTTGAAGCAATTTTAGTTTTTTTCTCTTCATTTTAGTAAGTAAAGGTGCTTCAGGCTGAACATTTAATGAAAAACACACAAAAAAACACACGGAAAAAAGAAAAAACGTTTAAATAATGAAATGTAACACTTCAATTAAGTTTTAATTTAGGAAGCATTTAAGAGGCATTTCTTTAAATTTTAGGAAACCTTGACTAAACTACTTAAATGACTAAAATTTTATTTGATCTTACCCCATCATTTGGATTAATTGTTGAACCCATCCTATCAGCTGGATTTTCTTGCACCGATGGTGAAGGGTGGTGGGTTGGAATATCATTCATCTCAGTTCTCTACAACAATCACAAAAATTTTTAGGAAACAATAAATCAATAAATTATTAAAAGAAAAAAAATTATTACCATTGATCATACCTCATATTGAACAGGCGGAGGTATGTGATTATTTTCATTTTGTTGAAATGATGGGGATTGATGGTGAGAAGAAGGATTACCATCCATGTTAGCTCTCTGCAACAATTAAAATTTTTTTTACAAATAATTAAATAATCAATTTTACAACGAAAAACGATTGTAATAATCATACCTCATTTCTAAAGTTTTCAAGCCTGTCTTCTATTCGTGACAAGCGATCATTCATTAATCTAAACCCATCTTCAACAACTCTCATAAGATTGTCCAGCTTGGCCTTAACTGACTCATCAGTAGTAGATTGCGAGTGCTCTTCTGATGGTCTAGAAAACCTAAACGATTGCCTCGCAATCTCTTCCATCGCACCGGGAACATCAACAGATCCATCCAGCCAATCTTCTTTGGTTACTCGGTAACCTTTTTTGACGAAGTCCACAATGGCATAAATGTCTTCATCTTCCTCATTCTCCAATGATATAGAATCTTCTCCATCATTCTCAAGAGATGGGAGTATACATATAACTTTAACCTACAAAACAAAACAAATTAATTCATTAAAATTCAAGAAAGAATTCCTAATTCATTATAATATTATAAACATACATTTTGCACTCCTTCTATGTTCTGGATCTGTGAGAGAGTAGGCTTGTGTGTCTTGGTGAATCTTTGTGCAATGAATCCATTTCTTTGTGCAAGGGCATAGATCGCACTAAATGAAGACTGGAGAAGTGGTACAGATGCTAATAGCCACAGTTGGAGCGCCATAGGGAATCCGTGGAGATCATATTTCCCTTTTTCTAGATTGGCTTTTTTAACAGATTTAAGGAGCATCATGTACGAATCTCTCCTCCAACAATGATTTTGAAGCTTCTGGATATCTTGTGCAATTTCCACATTTGATGATGGAAATTTGTATGCACTATACTTATGGAGCAAGATTCCTTCGATCAGCAATAACATACCCAATGAAAACCTTTCGTCGAGCGAATCCTCATTGGTCTGTCGAAGTACATCCTCTATATCTTTTAAAATGTGGCTCCCATTTAACCTTTCCCACACAATACTTTGTTTTTCGCAATCTTCCGATCGCTCTTCTTCTCTACATTTTAGACCCGTAACCATATGAAATTCTCTTATCGAGAATCTCATAGGTTGCCCAGCAAACTGAAACCATAACTCGTTCTTCTTGTTTGTATCAATTTGTCTTGACAAAATGAAATGAACGAGCTTGCCCGAGATTTCCAACCCTCTCTCACCAGCAAGAACAAGAGGGCCCATAAAACTGTTTTTTACACGCTAAAACTGAGCATCTCCTAACAGCTCTTTAACAATTTGAATAACATTTAATGTGGAAGCTTGGTTAATAATGACTACTTGTTGGGGTTCTTCTCCGAAGCTATACCGCAACTGAGGTAAAGGAATTCTTAGGGGGAATGAGTCTTCCATGTTTATATCTATAAAAAATCAATGAATTTGTTAATGTTAATACTATCTGATTTATTTAAGATTATGGAATGTCTTACTAAAAGTATGAAATGCCTTCCTAAAATGATTATTAAATTTTAGGAGAACTTCGATAAAGTTTAGGAAGAATCTCTAATGTTTTAGGAATGATTTCCTAAATCGTTATTAATGTAGTTATCTCTAATGTTTTAGAAATTTTAGGTAGTAGTTCTTATGTTTTATGAATTATTTCCTAAAATAATGAATTTGATGTAGTCTTTTTTTCTGTTTAGTTAATCACATATGTCTTAACAGAAATCAGAATGTGTTCTATGAAATATTATTCCATTATTTTAACTAACCAAAACTAAGACCAATTTTGACACAAACCGCTGATGATAATATTCAAAAGACTTTATAAAGTTTTTAACTCAAAGTTTATTAGCACATGAAATTCAAAAATAAAACTTACAATAGCAGCTGAAGAGAAAGTGGTGATACTGATTTTCTGGTAGCTGGTAAAGATGATCTGCAAATCGAGAGAATCAACATTCATACATTAAAAACTCATCTACCAAAAGATGAAACAAAAATAATATCTACCAAAAGTGTTTAGAGACTTTCCAGAAATCACAATCACAATCACAATCACTTAAAAGTATATAATAAACTTAAAAGTTTTTAGGAAGTGGCCTTAATATTCAGAAACAGTGTACATACGTAGCTATATGATGTGGACGATTGATTAGGATATGTAAGTACGTATGCTAAAAACAGTGTACACAGGCCATGTGATACTTGTACCACTTGTGCTTTTTCTACATATATACAATTCAACCTTCGAAATTTAAATCGTTTTACTCTTAATTATAACAATCCCTTCACCTTATCAATAACTCTATACCAACAACTCCAACTAAATTATTCCTCTCTCTTTCAAATATAATAAGAGAGTAGGAACAAGTACATCCCTTTTCATCCACCGAGATTTAACCTATGTATATAAATATACAACATTACCATTTACCAAACATCCATCATATATACATATCTTACTCGTCATCAAGTTCCTATTTCCCCTCTGACAAAAAACACAGAGTAAGTAAGAATGGTACAGGCGAAGAAATTCAGAGGTGGAGCTAGAAACCGAACTCGATCAGATGCCACTAAGTGGTATGTGGATAGATTATAATGGCCATTCAAAAGTGAGATAATTTTGTGAAAATCTGTGATGCATCGAAGACAAAAATATGTTCGTATTGGAACGAATGAGAATGAGTGAAAATCTGTGATGTAATTTTAATATTGTTTCTTTCTGCTTCATCAATTGTAAATGAAGAATATTCAGAAGCTGAATGCACGGGTATTCCGAAATGAGCTCAAGCTCAAGCTCAAGCTCAAGCTCTCGAGCAAATGAAGAATATTCAATAGCTGAATGCACGGGTACGATGCCGAAATAAAAATCACCACTAAGTGGTATTCCAACACAAAATGCATAATACACAGTCAGAAAACCAAATACAAACATGAATAAACAACGAAAATCGACGGGAGTTGTAAGCAGATCCAAGAAGAGAACAAACAACGAAAATCTCAACCTAATTCCAGATGTACGCAGATTCAAGAAGAGAACAAACAATGAAAATCGAAGGAGATTTTTACCTCTGTGAAGACGACGAAGGTCGATTTCGGCGGAGGAGACGACGAGAATCATCGATGAGGAAGAAGGTGTAGATGGAGCTGGATGTCGACGAAGAGAAGAGAGATTTCGACGAGAGAAAGAAAAATCGACGAGAGTTCTAAAAAATTGACGGCGGCGTTTTTGTGACAGTTTTAGGTTAAAATAATAGAGGTTATGTTTGTCATTTTACATTTAAAAAAAATGCTATTTCTAAGATTTTATATTAGGGATGCTAATTTAGTCACTAAATCTAGATTTAGTGCTAAATTAGTCATTTGCCCTAAACTAAAAGTGAGTTTAGAAAAAATATTTATATATCATTAAAATATAATATGGCTAAAATAAATTATGACATGATGTTTAGTCAAATGTGATATACTAATTTTAAACATAAATTTATTTCCTAAAAAAGTAAATCATATATATTAAATTAGAAATAAGTTTTAAAAGATATTTAATACCATGTATGTTTTCAATTTTATGGGGTTTTTTATATTTCTTGTATTTATAATGGTTTTAAATAATTAATTTGATTTGATAAATTACGATGAATAATTTATATTTTTTCAATCATGGTTATTAATTTTACATGTTTATTGAGTAGTTCATTTTCCAATTATATAATTGATAATTTAAGAAATTAGTATTTAAAAATAAAACTTAATTTTACAAAAAAAACAAAATATAAAAAACTAGTGGTTCAAAGAAAAATATAAGCAAAAAACAAGAAAAATATAAGTAAAAAACAAGAAAAATATAAGTAAAAAAATAAGAAAAATATGAGAAAAAAACAAAAAAAATATAAGCAAAAAAAAAAAGAATATAAACAAAAAAAAAGTTACGATTTTTATTATTTTTTTCACCTTTCAAAATCTTTAAAAAATTGTATCACAAACCATATGAAAAAATTAAGTCCAAAAGATGATAACCGTAAAATCACCATCTATTAGAGAAATAATGAGTTAATTTGTATTACTTGTGACAACAATATTTCAAAAAAAAATAGGAGAATGAAATATACTTATTTTTTTCATTCTCTTCATGTCATATACTTATCTATATTAGCATAATTGACTTTTTTGTGTGTTGATAATTTTTTGAAATCTAAAAGAGCTCAAATGAAGATTTTATAGACTGCATCAACATAGCAGATCAACTATGGATGATCACATTGGTAACCGCATCAAACTACAATAATACTTTCTTCACTTTACAAAAATTATAATTTTATAAAAGTTTTTTTTATTTCCAATGCAAAAATAGGTACGATAATCAGTATCTAGATTCTATCAAAGTCTTAATAATGGTTAGTTCAACGTTGTTACAAGCAAAATTTGTTGATAAATAAAATATCATTTTCTGTTAGTATGTAGAATTATTTGAATAGGATCAATTAAAATTTATTCAATCAATAAAAAGCTTTCAAGTATCCACATACATATGTAGTTTTTTTGGTTATTTTGATTAGTTTTGGTTAACCGAATTATTCTTGGCTATTTTCGATTTTTAAATTTAAATTTAATAACCAAACTGATTGATGGTATAGCCAAACTAAAACTGAATCAAAATATAAAAATATCCGAATGAATTTTTAATCTCTCCAACTGACAAAACCGAAACCAAAACTAACCGATCAAAACTGAAACAAATAACCTAAGTCAAATTCTCAATATTTTGGTTGGGGAACTATATTATATCTAATTATTTTTGGTTATTTTCGGTTTTAAATTTAATAACCGAACCGACCGATGGTATAACCAAATTAAAATTGAACCAAAATATAAAAATACCTGAATGAATCTTTAATCTCTCCAACTGATACAACCAAAACTGAAAATAACCAATCAAAACCGAATCAAATAACGTAAGTCAAATTCTCAATATTTTGGTTCGGGAACCATATTATATCTAATTATTTTCAGTTATTTTTTATTTTTAAATTTAATAAACAAACCGACTAATGGTATAATCAAACTAAAACCGAACCGAAATATAAAAATATCCAAATGAATCTTTAGTCTCTCCAACTAACAAAACCAAAACCGAAATAACCAATCAAAACCAAACCAAATAACCTAAATTAAATTCTCAATATTTTGGTTGGGGAACCATATTATATCTCATGAATTAGTAATGAAAGGGTTAAGAATGGGATTAGGATTAGGATTAGGATTAGGATTAGGATTAGAATTAGGCTTGAGAAGCTCAGAAGATTTCAGCTGCTAAGTCACTCGCCATTACCTTTGATTTCATTCACCCTGTCAATGTGTTTCTCTCTCTATGATTACAAGTAGTAAATAAGATTCTTCCTTTTATACTATCTCTATGCATTCTCTTTTACTCTTATATATCTACTCACATATCCCTAAGCCGTTCTCTGTTTACAGACTTCTCCTGCATTTTGGTGTATAACGAATTAGCGCAACTATCTTACATGAGTAAATAATCCGAACCCAATAAAAATAGATTTTATTTGGTATTCGATATACCGAATTAATCGGATATTATTTTGAATAATCATAATTATTGGTTACTAATCAAATCGAATCAAACCAAAAAATAAAATAATATCTCAACAAAACCGAATTATTAAAAATCATATTATTTACTTTCTTTTACACAAAATCTTGTATTTTATTCTCATTGGATTCACGAAACTAGGAAAACATCATATTATATTGTTTGTGATATTACCACTTATTTCTATTTATATTACGGATACTAATAAATAATATGTTTTTTCATGTGAAAAATATTATTAATAAAATTATATCTAACTACTTTTAAAATAAAAATTAAATTGTCATTTTTATAAATAAATAATTAATTATGCATGTAATAAAAATAAAAAATAATTAAATAGATATTTTACTATAAAAATTATGAATTTAAGAAAAATAAATTTATTACATTATCTAAATATCACATCTTATATTATTTTTTCAGTTATTTTGGTTTATTCAGATATATTTAGTTATTTTTTAATAAACTTAGATGAATTAACCGAACCGAATTATAACTGAAATTTTGTTGGTTATTTTTTTTATAAAAAGTTGAGTATTCAAACCGACCAAACCGATATATAACCAAACTAAAATCAAACTGAAATATAAAAATAACCGAATAAATATTTACCTTTTTCAACCAAAAACAACTGAGCGTAACCGAATTGAATATTTGAACACCCAAACCTACTTTGTCCTCTTGTGCATAGGCTGTCAAATGACATTGAAATTTTAAAAGATGCTATTTTATAGTATTACTCTTAAAAAGAAAATCAAATTTTAAAAAATAAAGATAGTGTTATGTGCACCTTAATTAGATCATATAATGTTAAGAGTATTTTAGTTTTTGAAACGTGTATTTAATCGAAATAAATATATATTGAAAATTGAAATTAATATAATCAAGATTCATGTGTTAAACAAAACAAAAAATCACTTTGTTTGTCCCATGGGAATCTAATGATAACAAAATCTAATTAAAACCATATCACACATTTAAGTAATGAAGATTTTTCCAAGATAATATTTCTCCAAAACCCTAATTTAAAAACTACATAAATATATGAAGAAGGCAGTAAAAAAAAATAAGAAAGAAATAGGGAGAAAAAAATAAAATTGAGAAGAATAATTTGTTTAAAAGAGAGAAGTAGTAAATTCTCAAAACGCAAAAAAGGTATTTTGAAAAAAGTTGATGAAATTGCAATGTTGTGTGATGTTGATATTGTCTTACTTCTCTTTTCTCCTACCGATAAGTCTACACTTTTCCACCCTTGTTGGAAGTCAACTATATATTTTATTTATTGAACAAATATATTAATAATTTGGTTGATTTTTTCATCAAAATCAAGACTAATTCATAACAAAAATTGAGTATTTTCGTCACATAAAATCACATAAAATTTTGGTTAAAAAATTATATACCACTTTTGAAATCTTGGAGAAGCTTTCCAAGATTTCACTACAAGATCGGGAAGAAAGATTTGATCTTACTGGTTTTATATTTCTTTTTTAATTATATTGGCATGACTTTATTTATTTATTGTAAATTTGTTTTTAATATTTGTGATCTTTGGTGTTGTATATACGCAATTAGGAGGGCCTACACAATTAAGGTTTGATCATTCATCACTTTACACTTATTAATCTCTAATATATTAATTAATAAATATATTAACAAAAAAATTTAAAGTTTGGTTTAGTTGAATATTAATAAATATAAAATCTTCATAAATATAAAAAAAAATATTAAGGATTTTAAAAAATTAGTTAAACAAAATATAAAACAAAAATTTGGTTTAGTTGAATATTTACCTATAATTATTTACCTATTTAATAATATTATCTATATAAAATAGAGATAATTTATATTCATTAGTGTAATTCGATTTTATTATACACTTTATTTTATAATCAATATTAAAAAATTAAAACTATTTTAAATAAAAGATAAATATATATATATATATATATATTATTTATATTAATTAAATAAATAATTAATTATAAATTATTTTTTTCCATAGACGACGTTGATCTAAATCTAGTTATATCTTATTTTGAGTTTTCAATTTCTTTCTTACAAATCTATAGTCAATTGTGGATATGCTTTGGAGAAACCTAAGAAAGTTTAAGCATGCATGATATATAATTATTTTATAGTATAAAATATTGTAACATGTTTGTTTATAAAACTAATAAATATGTAGACATTGAAGAAGGCATACAAAAATGATACTGAATGTCAAGCTGAAAATCATCATTTTTCATCCGAAAGGTACAATTATATCACTTTATTTTATCAGGTATAATACTTAATATATAATCAAATATATGTTTATATATTATCATGTTTGATCTCATTTTGATATATTCATTGTAGAGATGATGTGTTCGAGGTAAATAAAATATAGTAAAGAATATTTAAACTATATGTGATATTTTTATAATTATAATTTTAAGAAATTAAGTATATATGCTACAGATATATGAAACACTTGTGCAAAAGTTTATAAATATCGATCTTCTCTTCTTCTTTTTATCATCGTTGTCCACTAATAAATAAAGCATGAGGTTTTCCACAAAGATGCAAAACTTATAGGGTTTTCTCATAATATTATGTTAGATAATATGTCCACTGCTTGCGCGCATAAGATATTATAAACTTATATCATTATTATATATGATTAAGATGTTATATGTATTATCTTACATATTTATAATATAAAATAAGTTTTATTTATGTTTTATGTATTTAAAACTATTATAACTATATATTTTAATTTATAATATGACATATCATTATTTTACAAATAACATAGTATTAAACAATACTAGATAATATATCTACGCTTTGCGTGAGTATAACATATTATAAAATTTGATTAAAATATTATATGTATTATATTAAATATTTATTATATAAAATGAATTTTATTTGTATTTTATGTATTTAAAATACAAAATTATGCATTTCAATTTTTAATATACTTATATTTTGGTTTTAGAATCAAACAATAAAATAAATAATATTTGGTACGATTATATATTACAAAATATGGATTTCTATATAAAACACTTTTTTAACCATTAGTTTTGTATGTTTTTGGCTATTTTTTTAAAATAAAGTTCATCTTTAAATATTATTTTTTAATAATTAGATGTTGATTAAAATATGAACAACTCAATCGACATGTAAAAATAATTACAAAGATTGAAAAAATACAAATTATTTATAATAATTTATCAAATCAAATTAATTACTTGAAACAACTATAAATTCATAAAATCTAAATAAAATTTTAAAATTAAAAACATACATGATATTAAATATTTTTTCTAAATTCACTTCTAGTTTAATATAAAAGATTTATTTTATTTTTGAAAATAAATTTATATTTAAAATTATGTCGCATTTGACTAAACGTCATTTTGTAATTTTTGTTAGCTACGTCATTTTAATGATATGTAAACATATTTTTAGAGCTCACTTTATTTTTAATCTATTATATTACATATTTATTATATAAGATGAGTTTTGTTTGTGTTTTCCGTATTTAAAACTATTAAAATTATATATTTGTAATATGTTTACACTTTTATTTTGGAATCAAAATATATCTAACCTATATTTTGATACGATTATGGACTTATATATAATACACCTTCTTAACCATTAGTTTTGTATGTTTTTGGCTATTTTTTTGTAAAAATAAAGTTCATCTTTAAATATTATTTTTTAATAATTAGATCTTGATTAAAATATGAACAGCTCAATCGACATGTAAAAGTAATAACAAAGATTGAAAAAATACAAATTATTCATAGTAATTTGTCAAATCAAATTAATTACTTGAAACAACTATAAATTCATAAAACCTAAATAAAATTTTAAAATTGAAAACATACATGATATTAAATATTTTTTCTAAATTTACTTGTAATTTAATATAAATGATTTATATTTAAAATCATGTCACATTTGGCTAATCGTCATTTTGTAATTTTTGTTAGCTACGTCATTTTTTAATGATATGTAAACATATTTTTAGAACTCACTTTACTTTTAATCTATTATATTACATATTTATTATATAAGATGAGTTTTGTTTGTGTTTTCTGCATTTAAAACTATTATAATTATATATTTGTAATATGCTTACGTTTTTATTTTGGAATCAAAATATATCTAACCTATATTCTGGTACGATTATGGACTTATATACAATACACCTTCTTAACCATTAGTTTTGATATTTTTAGCTATTTTTTATAAAATTAAGTTCCATCTTTAAATATTAATTTTTAAAATTATCAATTATATAATTGGATGTTTATTTAAATATGACCAACTCAATAGACATGTAAAACTAATAACCATAATTGAAAAATATAAATGATTCATCGTAATTTGTCAAATTAAATTAATTATTTGAAACAAGTATAAACTGAAAACATATATGATATTAAATATTTTTATAAACTCATTTCTACTTTAATATATACGATTTATTTGATTTGTTAGAAATAAATTTATATTCATAACTCACTTTTTTTTAACGTATTGAGGATAATAAGTCATAATTTCTTTTCTATATTAACTTTTTAATGACATATATATTTTTTTAGAATTCACTTTTCTCTTAATGTATAAGAGATAATAAGTTTTAGTCATATTAATTTTATAGTTATATCATTTTTTATAATAATATGTAAATATTTTTTCTAAATTTATTTTTAATTCAACATATATTATTTAATTTATTTTTTGAAAATAAATTTATATTTTTGATATCTACTAAAAATATAAAATCTTAGTTTGTTATGATAATTATTTTTTTTTTAATATTATAGATATAAGCATATTAAATATTATTAAATAAATTATTTATGATATTTAAATAAAATATATTTTCTTATCTTGGATAATATTTGATCTACTACATATTTTTTTATGGTGGACAAATATTATTTATAGATTTTATCCATGTGTTAGCAATAAAATATATTTATTTTATATGTTAGCATTTAATTAAGGTAATAAATGATTCTATTAATAAAAATTCAATATTTTATGAGTTTATATAGGGAATTATTATCCACACATATATTTTAATCCAACTAATATTAAATATGTTTATATCTATAATACACAAAATATATAAGATAATTTCCATGTCGATACAAAATATATATATACAAAATTTAAATGATCATAACAAAATATATTTTATATTATTTATAAATGTTATCCATATGTTAGCATTTAATATGTTTAATAAATCATTCTGTATAAAAACTCAACATCTTATTTTACATTTGGCTTAATTCTATATTTTTGTATACTATAAACTTTTTTAATTTTATTAGTTGGATAACTCGATGAACTACATGTATTTTTTATAGGTGCAATCATTTCATTCAGTTTATATATACTATAAAACTATTTTAGTATTAGTTTATAACTTGGTAAAACTATACGTATTTTTGTTTGATATACTTAATAAATGATATGTTGAACCGATTTTAACCATATAAAGTAATTTTAGTTTAATCGAATTACTAATTTTATTTTTAAATTAACATATCATATTTGACTCATCGACATGTCACATTTGACTCAACGGCATGTCATAATTAATTATGTCAAGTCATCTTTTAAAATGACATGTAATCTTTTTTTGGAGAACTCACTTCTATTTTAATATTAAGATAGTATTGTTTAATACTATGTTATTTGTAAAACAATTTGGTTGTTTTTTTTCGTTTTGGTATTGTTGTATCATAAGAAATGTTGTTCTGATTGATGTTGGTTCTCGGTTATATATTCCTTTCTCAACTAAGAGTAATCTCGATTTCAGCATTGACAATCCATGTAACCAACTGTAGTTTTTTTCATTCTCTTCATGTCATGTAATTATCTATATTAGCATAATTGACTTTTTGTGTGTTGATAATTTTTTGAAATCTAAAAGAGCTCATATGAAGATTTTATAGACTGCATCAACATAGCAGATCAACTATGGATGATCACATTTTGGTGGTAACCGCATCAAAATACAATAATACTTTCTTCACTTTACAAAAATTATAATTTTATAAAAGTTTTGCTTTTTATTTCCAATACAAAAATAGCTACGATAATCAGTGTCTAGATTCTATCAAAGTCTTAATAACGGTTAGTTCAATGTTGTTACAAGCAAAATTTGTTGATAAATAAAATATCATTTTCTGTTAGTATGTAGAATTATTTGAATATGAATCAATTAAAATTTATTCAATCAATAAAAAGCTTTCAAGTATCCACATACATATGTAGTTTTCTTAGAGTATATCCAATGTAAGAGACAGCAATCGACGACCTACATTAAACATGTTACATGTGTGAGTGTTTGAGGATGGATGGGCATCTGTGTGAGTGTTTGAGGATGCATGGGCATATGTGTGAGTAATCAAAATAATATCCAAACAAACTGAATTATTTTTAGTTATTTTCGATTATTTGTTTTGGATATTTTGATTACTTTCGCTAATTGTTTTGTTATGTTTGGTTATTTTTTTGTTATGTTTGGTTATTTTTTGGTTATTTTTGGATTATTTTATGTTATTTGTTGTTATTTTTGGTTATTTTGATTGGTTTTGGTTAACCGAATTATTCTTGGTTATTTTTAATTTTTAAATTTAATAACCGAACCGACTTATGGTATAACCGAACTAAAACCGAATCAAAATATAAAAATATCTGAATGAATTTTTAATCTCTCCAACTGACAAAACCGAAACCAAAAATAACCGATCAAAACTGAATCAAATAACCTAAGTCAAATTCTCAATATTTTGGTTGGGGAACCATATTATATCTAATTATTTTTGGTTATTTTATTTTTTATATTTAATAACCGAACCGACCGATGGTATAACCGAATTAAAATTGAACCAAAATATAAAAATATCCGAATGAATTTTTAATCTCTCCAACTGATACAACGAAAACTGAAAATAACCGATCAAAACTGAATCAAATAACTTAAGTCAAATTCTCAATATTTTGGTTGGGGAACCATATTATATCTAATTATTTTCAGTTATTTTTGGTTTTTAAATTTAATAACCGAACCGACCGATGGTATAATCGAACTAAAACCAAACCGAAATATAAAATATCCGAATGAATCTTTAATCTCTACAACTGACAAAACCAAAACCGAAAATAACCAATCAAAACCGAATCAAATAACCTAAATGAAATTCTCAATATTTTGGTCGGGGAATCATATTATATCTCATGACTTAGTAATGAAAGGGTTAAGAATGGGATTAGGATTAGGATTAGGATTAGGATTAGAATTAGGGTTGAGAAGCTCAGAAGACTTCAGCAGCTAAGTCACTCGCCTTTACCTTTGATTTCATTCACCCTGTCAACGTGTTTCTCTCTCTATGATTACAAGTAGTACATAAGATTCTTCCTTTCATACTATCTCTATGCCTTCTCTTTTACTCTTATATATCTACTCACAGATCCCTAAGCCGTTATCTGCCGCTTGCATTGACCTAATCTGTCTCTGTTTACAGACTTCTCCTGCATTTTGGTGTATAACGAATTAGCGCAGCTATCTTACATGAGTAAATAATCCGAACCCAATAAAAAAGTATTCGATATATCGAATTAATCGGATATTATTTTGAACAATCATAGTTATTGGTTACTAATTGAATCAAACCAAACCAAAAACTGAAATAATATCTGAACAAAACCGAATTATTAAAAATCATATCATTTACTTTCTTTTACACAAAATCTTGTATTTTATTCTCATTGGATTCACGAAACTAGGAAAACATCATATTATATTCTTTGTGATATTACCACTTATTTATATTTATATTATGGATTAATAAATAATAAATTTTTACGAGTGAAAAATATTACTAATAAAATTATATCTAACTACATTTAAAATAAAAATTAAATCGTCATTTTTATAAATAAATAATTAATTATGAATGTAATAAAAATAAACAAATAATTAAATAGATATTTTATTATAAAAATTATGAATTTAAGAAAAATAAATTTATTACATTATCTAAATATCACATCTTATATTATTTTTTTCAGTTATTTTGGTTTATTCAGATATATTTAGTTATTTTTAAATAAACTTAGATGAATTAACCGAACCGAACTATGACTGAAATTTTTTTGGTTATTTTTTATATAAATTTGAGTATTCGAACCGACCAAAACCGATATATAATCAAACTAAAATCAAACTGAAATATAAAAATAACCGTATAAATTTTTACCTTTATCAACCAAAAATAACCGAGCGTAACCGAATTGAATATTTGAACACCCAAACCTACTTTGTCCTCTTGTGCATAGGCTGTCAAGTGACATTGATATACTGACTCTATCTTGTACTTTAAATCGGCCCAACTTCAGCAGCTCCACACTTAGCCAAATCGCCAAACGACAATTCCAAAAATTTAGCATCTCATAAAAACCGAAAGAACTCCCAAATTTTTATATATGAAAATTGTCTTTTTGGAAAAAAAAATTATTAACATGGTCATTAAGAATTCTGGGGATTTTAAACAAAAGATGTTAGTTTACCAAACTCTTTAAAAACTATTTTAGATTCACATATCCTTTCCAAAATTTAGGTTATTCTTCTAACTTTTCTTGGATTTAGTTCTATTTTTAATGTTTTTATATAACCACATATTAAAAATGGAAAGACAATTTGATCATTATTTATGAATATAATAAAATAAAAAAAATCAATTGACAAAAATAGCACTTTTTAAATTTTGTTCCAAATATAGCATCATTAGTTTAAAATTTCAAAACAGCATAAATTTAATATTAAAATACCTTAAAACTTTATTTTTAATAAGAAAAAAAATTAAAAACTAAATTGAAAATAAGAATCTAAATATAATATTTTAATTATATTTGTAATTAATTTATAGTCAATTTCTATTTTTAGAAAATAATTTATCCTATTTTTGGAATTTTAAGTTTAGAGTGCTAAATTTAAAACAAAAATTTTAAAAGATGCTATTTTATAGTATTACTCTTAAAAAAGAAAATCAAATTTTTAAAAATAAGGATAGTGTTATGTGCACCTTAATTAGATCATATAATGTTAAGAGTATTTTAGTTTTTGAAACATGTATTTAATCGAAATAAATATAGATTGAAAATTGAAATTAATATAATCAAGATTCATGTGTAGAACAAAACAAAAAACCACTTTGTTTGTCCCATGGGAATCTAATGATAACAAAATCTAATTAAAACCAAATCACACATTTAAGTAATGAAGATTTTCCCAAGATAATATTTCTCCAAAACCCTAATTTAAAAACTACATAAATATATGAAAAAGGCAGTAAAAAATATAAGAAAGAAATGGGGAGAAAGAAAATAAAATTGAGAATAATAATTTATTTAAAAGAGAGAAGTAGCAAATTCTCAAAACGCAAAAAGGCATTTTGAAAAAAGTTGATGAAATTGCAATGTTGTGTGATGTTGATATTGTCTTACTTCTCTTTTCTCCTACCGACAAGCCTACACTTTTCCACCTTTGTTCGAAGTCAACTATATATTTTATTTATTGAACAAATATATTAATAATTTGGTTGATTTTTTCATCAAAATCAAGACTAATTCATAACAAAAATTGAGTATTTTTGTCACATAAAATCACATAAAATTTTGCTTAAAAAATTGTAGGCCACTTTGTAAAATCTTGGAAAAGCTTTCCAAGATTTCACTACAGGATTGAGAAGAAAAGTTTGATCTTACTGATTTTATATATTTTTTTTAATTATATTGGCATGGTTTTATTTATTTATTGTAAATTTATTTTTAATATTTGTGATCTTTGGTGTTGTATATACGCAATTAGGAGGGTCTACACAATTAAGGTTTGATCATTCATCACTTTACACTTATTAATCTCTAATATATTAATTAATAAATATTTTAACAAAAAATATAAAATTTGGTTTAGTTGAATATTAATAAATATAAAATTTTAATAAATATAAAAAATATTAAGGATTTTAAAAAATTAGTTAAACAAAATATAAATCAAAATTTTGGTTTAGTTGAATATTTACCTATAATTATTTATCTATTTAATAATATTATCTATATAAAATAGAGATAATTTATATTCATTAGTGTAATTCAATTTTATTATATACTTTATTTATAATCAATATTAAAAAAAATTAAAACTATTTTAAATAAAAGATAAATTTTATATATATTTATAATTTATATTAATTAAATCAATAATTAATTATAAATTATCTTTTTCCATAGATGGCGTTGATCTAAATCTAGTTATATCTTATTTTGAGTTTTCAATTTCTTTCTTACAAATCTTTAGTCAATTGTGGATATGCTTTGGGGAAACTTAAAAGTTTAAGCATGCATGATATATAATTATTTTATAGTATAAAATATTGTAACATGTTTATTTATAAAACTAATAAATATGTAGATATTGAAGAAGACATACAAGAACGATACTGAATGTCAAAGTGAAAATCATCATTTTTCATCTGAAAGGTACAATTATATCTCTTTTATTTTTATTAGGTATAATACTTAATATATAATCAAATATATGTTTATATATTATCATGTTTGATCTAATTTTGATATATTCATTGCAGAGATGATGTGTTCGAGGTAAAAAAAATATAGTAAAGAATATTTAAACTATATGTGATTTTTTTAAGTATAATTTTATATATGTCCATACAATAATTATTCAAAGTTTTAGGAAGAAAATAAAATAAATGAATTAAGAGAAACCAGGGAATTACTTTTTTTTCTTCGCCGAAAGGTAATAAGGGTAAGTTTTCAATTATACACTTGCCTTTTCTATTTTGCAAGTTAGGAATAGTAAGTTTTCCATTTATTGAGTCAAGAACAATTTAGGTAGATGTCCTTTTTCGGTTATTTCCTTTTTGTAATTTTCCTTATGCACTTTTGTAACTTTTCTATTTTTTTATTTGGGTTGACCCTAGAAAGTCAAAGGTGCCGAGCATATTAATAAGACTCCTTCAGCATTGTAGTTCAACAACTTTTGATTATTAATAAAGATAGAAATTTTTCCTACGAGTTTTTCTCCTAAAACTCTATCGCTTAGAACCCTAGTTGAGACCGGCCCTCCTAACTTCTAAGTTGTGATTTATCACAAGGTTCATTATCCCTCTTGTGGTTCACTTCACCTCTCCATCCAATACCCACCAAAAAACCCCCATCCAGAATCCTGAGGACGAGTTTCTCGCCTAACCTTCTCCAACCAGTCCGCGAATGTTACGGTTTTAATTCAAGGCTTGTATCATTTTGGTATCAGAGCTTAAGCTCCTAAAACCAGGTTGTTTCTATCCTTTACTTTAGTTTTATTTCGAGTTCATGCATTAGTTTAACTATCATTTGAAAAATAAAAAAGCACCTAAAATCCAAACCGAGTGCATCACTAGGGTCTAGATTTGATGCGAACATCAGGTCGTATGGCCGGTCAGGAGACCAGACTGGCCGACCAGGGAGCTTGCCCGAGACAGCCGGCCATTTGGCACATCTGGCGGCCTAAGCGGTACCGCCGAACCTTTGACCAACCGGGCCGAACCGATCAACATTGCCGGCGGAGAGGCCCAAACCTCCGGCTCAACTAGAGGTGACGTGGATGACACCGCCGGTCCAATTGGTGATGCCGATGGCTCCGGAATCAACTTGGCTGGCTCAGAAGACATTCCGGCCAGTACCTCGCACAGTCCAGCCGGTACAGCCGATCCAGCCGAGTGCACGGGCATTTCAACATCTACACAAGGAGACTCGGACCAAATAAGCTACCAGCATTTCAAGACATGCATCTAGAGGAAGTCTCTACACCAGTGGTGCCACCAGGAGCAATGAAAAGGAGCAAATCAAGGACACTCTTCCACAAATTCAGCTTGTGGGTCGACAAGTTCCTAGAGGATGATCGACGAAGGGCATTGGGCCAAGAATGTAAAGAAGAGTCCAAAGGCTTCTCAACAATGCAAGGGACTTCAGAGACTTGGGCTTTAGTGGTAAGAGAGGTCAGGGCTCAAAGATTCCTAACCCTACTCTAAGTCGAAGATTAGGAGCAAGGCGCGTGCATGCCACAAGGTCGGCCACCTTCCATTTCTTGGCCGTGAGGTAAGAAATGTAAGTTTTCAAATTGGATATTTGCCTCTTTCTGTTTTGCAGGGTATAATTTAGATTATTTACATTTTTGAGTCAAAGACATTCTAGGAATAGATCATTTTTCGGTTATGCACTTTTATAAGTTTTCCATTTGTGCACTTTTGTAAATTTTCCATTTATTTTCTTGAGTCGGCCCTAGAAGGTCAAGCTGTCAAGCATATTAATAAGGCTCCTTCCAGCATTGTAGTTCGACAACCTTTTTGATAATTAATAAAGATTGAATTTTCTTTCAACAAGTTATTCTCTCAAGAGACTTGTGCGTTTAGAATCTATTTGAGACCAGCCATCCAAGCTCTAAGTTTATGATTTATCATGAAGTTCATCACCCCTCGTGTGGTTCACTTCACCCCTCCATCCAATACCAACCAGAAAACCCCTATCCAGAAGCTTAAGATCGAGTTTCTCACCTAATCTTCTCCACACAGCCCACATGCATATAAGCCTTGAATTGAAGCTTGTATCATTTAAGTATCATAGCTTAAAGCTCCTAAACCAGGTTGTTTCTATCCTTTAATTAGTTTTTTTCTAGTTTTTGCATTATTTTAAGTCGCATTCAAGAAAAAAAAACCCTTCAAACTCCAAACCGAGTGCATCTAACTTCTACATGTATCACTAGGGTTTAGATTCATTCTTGCATTGCAAATTACGTTTTCCTTTTTGCTTAAATCATATTTCCATTATTTTTAAGTTAAATTAAAAAGAAAAGAAAAAGAAAATAGGAAAAATACCAAAAGAAATCGACCAAGACAGCTAGCACTATTTGTTAGAAAGTTTCCATTTTTTTTTCAAATATTCCATTTTTTCGAATTTCCTTTTTCCCAGTTTTTTCTTTTTGCATTTTTTTGAATTCTTCTATATAAGGAACCCTCCTAATCGATTCTAGGAGCAGAGTAACTTGTTCTTTTCTTTGTAGTACACAATGGCAAAAGAAAATAGAGATGCAGCCGAGGCCATGATGGCCATGTTCACCACCCTCTAAACGCAACTCGCATCAATCGGCGAGAGGTTGGAGCGCGTGGAGAGGCCTGTGAGATTCCAGGCCATAAGGCACGTGAGGGCTGAGCAAGACCGTGCTGAGGGTCCTGAGCACCCTAGGACACGGCACGAACAGGACGAGCCCTAGCCGGATGGAGATGAGGACGCACAACCTCAAGGCTATCACCCTAGGCCAAGAGGACCTCCACGGCAACCAGAGGCAGAAGGCGATGGCTTCAAGCCATATGGTCATCACCAGAGAGACCAACGATGCCTCCTAGACATCATGAGGATGGAGATGAATACGCCTACAACCGGGTAACTCATCCTGATGTCAAGTTAACACCTCCTAGTTTTGCAGGAAAAGTAGACCCTGAAGCCTATCGTGATTGGGAGAGAAGGATGGATCACATCTTCGATCACTACAACCAACCAGGCCCTAGGAGAGTCTCCATGGCAGTATCACAACTCACAGACAATGCCCTCATCTGGTGGGATCGTGAGGTGTCTGACCGAAGGAGGAAAAGATTGAGGCCCATAGACTCATGGGTCGACATGAAAGACCTCATGAGAAAAAAGTTTGTTCCACCTTATTTTCATAGAGATTTGCAACGACGTTTTTGTACTCTTAAGAAGGGTACCAGATCAGTAGAGAAGTGCTATGAAGAGTTTGAGAGACTAAGGAACATGCTGGAGCTCAATGACAATGATGAGGCTTTGATGGCACAATTCTTGGATGGACTGCAAGAAAGAATCAGCCGCAAGGTGGAAAGGCAAATCTACAATGACTTCAAGGATTTTTTCCACCTATCTGTCCAGGCTGAGCAGCACATCAAACGTAAGAGCCAAGACATCCGCAGCAAGCCTAAGACGCCTTGGGCACCAAGCAACATTCCCAAGCCCGTAGACAAAGGCAAAAGCATAGAGATCGAGTTACATTTCAAGAGCAAGCCTCCTTAGCCAACCCATGACCAGAGAGAGCCTAGTAAGTCCTCTAACCCTCAAAGATCACGTGATATCACTTGTTTCAAGTGTAGAGGTTGCAGACACATCTCAAGAGAGTGCCCAAACAACCAGGCCATGCTGATTACGGAAGCTGGAGAGTATGAATCCCAAGATGAAGAGGACTATGAACCAGAAGGAGAATACGGTGACATTGAGTACCCTGATGTGGGGGAAGTGCTGGTCACTAGACGCATTCTCAGTGCAATGGTGGATCCTTCAGAGACCATCCAAAGGGAGAACATCTTCCACACCCGTTGCACCATCAAGGGCAAGGTATGTAACCTCATCATAGATGGTGGTTCTTGCACTAACGTTGCTAGTGCGTACATGGTTGATAAGCTAGGTCTAGAGAAGACAAGGCACCCTCGACCGTATAGAACGAGATGGCTCGATGACAAAGTGGAGCTCAAGATCCATGAGCAAGTCACTGTACCATTCAGTGTGGGCAAGTACCAAGACCAAGTAGTGTGCTACGTGGTGCCAATGCAAGCTGGCTATCTTCTACTAGGAAGGCCATAGCAGTTTGACAAGGAGACCAAGCATGATGGCCAAACCAATCTCTACACTTTTGTGCGTGACAAGAGAAAGGTCAGCCTAGCTCCTCTCATACCTGCCCATGTACATGAGCTTCAACAGCAAATGAGTAAGGAAAAGAAGCTCATTAAATCTAATTTTCTTATTCAACCAAGTCATGTCCGGAGAGCTTTAGCCTCGAAGGATTTAATGCTACTAATGGTTTTCAAAGAAGTGTTGAATGTAGAGAAAGAACAGGTACAACTACCTCCTGAAGTAGCAGCTCTCCTCAACAAGTTCCAGGATGTGTTCCCGGAAGAGATACCAGCAGGCTTGCCTCCCCTACGAGGCATAGAGCACCAGATCGACCTCGTGCCCGGAGCAGCCCTGCCCAACCGCCAGCCTACCAGATGAGTCCAAAGGAGTCTAAGGAGCTTGAGAAGCAAGTCAAGGAGCTCCTGGAGAAAGGCTATGTTCGAGAGAGCCTCAATCCATGTGCCGTACTAGTGCTACTAGTGTCCAAGAAGGATGGGACTTGGTGAATGTGCGTGGACTGCCGAGCAATCAACAACATCACGGTCAAGTACCAGCATCCGATACCACGGCTGGATGACATGGTAGATGAGCTGAGTGGGGCCACTGTCTTCTCCAAGATAGACCTCAAGAGTGGATACCACCAGGTCAGGATGAAGGAAGGTGATGAATGGAAGACTGCTTTCAAGACAAAGCAAGGGCTCTGCGAGTGGACTGTCATGCCATTCGGCTTGACTAATGCCCCAAGCACCTTCATGTGCCTTATGAACCAAGTTTTTAGGGCGTACATCAGTAAGTTCGTTGTAGTTTATTTCGATGACATTTTAGTTTATAGTAAGTGCTTAAGGGATCACCTCACACATCTTGAGTTGGTACTTAAAACCTTTCGACAAGAAGAGCTTTATGCCAATCTCAAGAAGTGCATCTTTTGTACTGATAAACTTGTCTTCTTAGGTTTTGTTGTAAGTTCACAGGACTTGCAGGTTGATGAAGAGAAGATTCGAGCCATACAAGAATGGCCAACACAAAGCAACATTAGCCAAGTGAGGAGTTTCCATGGTCTGGCCAGCTTCTACAGAAGATTCGTGCCCAACTTCAGTAGTATTGCCTCACCATTGATGGCAGTAGTGAAAAAGAACGTGAGATTCAGCTGGGGAGAAGCTCATGAGAAGGCATTCCAAGCCTTGAAGGATAGCCCTACGCATGCACTAGTGCTAGTCCTGCCCGATTTCAACAACACATTTGAAGTGGAGTGCGATGCCTCTGGAATAGGCATAGGAGCGGTGCTAACTCAAGGAGGAAAGCCAGTGACATACTTCAGTGAGAAGCTAGGTGGTGCCTCACTGAAATACCCCACTTATGACAAGGAGCTTTATGCCCTAGCCCGAGCCTTGGAGACTTGGCAGCATTACTTGCTATCCAAGGAGTTTGTGATCCACACTGATCACGAGACTCTCAAACACCTCAGAGGGTAAACCACTCTCAAGAGGAGACATGCCAGGTCGATGGAGTTCATAGAGACCTTCCCGTACGTCATCATGTACAAGAAGGGCAAGGACAATGTGATAGTCGATGCACTATCCAAGACGTTTCCGTTGATATCCACCATGGAGGCAAAGGTCTTAGGATTCGAGCACATCAAGGACCTATATAAGAATGATCCTGACCTTGCTGAGAGCAACAAGGAGTGTGGCATAGGAAGTCATGGCAAGTTCTAAATCCATGAGGGTTTCTTGTTCTGAGAGAGAAGGCTGTGCATACCACAAGGATTGTTACGGGAGATTATCATCCGAGAAGCTCATGGAGGAGTACTCATGGGCCACTTTGGTTTCGACAAGACTCTAGCAGTGGTCAAGGAGCACTTCTACTGGCCACACATCAAAAGGTCAGTAGAAGTCCATTGTGCAAGGTGCATCACTTGCAAAAAGGCGAAATCCCGAGTACACCCTCACGGGTTGTATCTCCCACTGCCCATACCTACACATCCATGGGTGGACATCTCAATGGACTTCGTTCTAGGTTTGTCCAAGATCAACCACAAAGATGCAATCTTTGTAGTGGTGGACAGATTCTCCAAGATGGCACATTTCATTCCGTGTGCTAATGTTAATGATGCCGCGCAAACAGCCGAGCTGTTTTTCAGGGAGATAATATGGCTTCATGGAGTGCCAAGGACCATCGTGTCAGACAGGGACACCAAGTTCCTCAGCCATTTCTGGAGGACCCTTTGGAGGAAGCTAGGCACGAAGCTGCTCTTCTCTACCACCTGTCATCCTCAAACCGATGGCCAAACTAAAGTTGTCAACCGGACATTGTCAACTCTTCTCAGGACTACACTAGGGAAGAACCTCAAGACTTGGGTGGAGTGCCTGCTATTCATAAAGTTCGCATACAATTGAGCCGTGCACTCAGCAACCAAGAAGACTCCTTTTGAAGTAGTCTACGGCTTCAATCCCCTCACACCATTGGAGCAAACGCCACTGCCACCAGCAGAGATGACCAAACTCAAAGGAGCATCCAAGGCGGAGTTCATAAAGAAGTTACACCAGAAGGTAGCAGAGAACTAGGAAAAGAGGACCGGACAGTACGTGACTCATGCCAACAAGGGAAGAAATGAGGTGATTTTTCAGCCAGGCGATTGGGTGTGGGTACACTTACGGCAGGAGAGGTTCCCAACCTAAGGAGTTCCAAGCTAGCACCAAGAGGAGATGGACCATTCAGAGTGCTGGAGAGGATCAACAACAATGCCTACCGGATCGAGCTTCCAGGTGAGTTTAATGTGTCTAACATGTTCAACGTAACTGACTTAGCCCCTTTCCATACAGATGAACCAGTTTTGAGGTCAAAACCTACTGAAGAGGGAGGGGATGATGGGGACATCAGGTCATATGGCGGGCCAGGAGACCAGACTGGCCGACCAGGGAGCTTGCCTTAGACAAGCCGGCCCAAGCGGTACCGCTGGACCTTCGACCAACCAGGCCGGACCGATCAACATTGCCGGCTGAGAGGCCCAAACCTCCGGCCCAACTGGAGGCGACGTGGATGATACTGCCGGTCCAATTGGTGATGCCACCGGCTACGGAATCAACTTGGCCGGCTCAGAAGACATTTCGGCCAGTACCTCACACAGTCCAGCCGGTACAGTCGATCCAGCCGAGTGCACGGGCATTTCAACATCTACACAAGGAGACTCGGACCAGATAAGCTACCAGCTTCAAGACATGCATCTAGAGGAAGTCTCTACACCAGTGATGCCACCATGAGCAATGACAAGGAGCAGATCAAGGGCACTCTTCCACAAATTCAGCTTGTGGGTCGACAAGCTCCTAGAGGATGATCGACGAAGGGCATTGGGCCAAGAATGTAAAGAAGAGTCCAAAGGCTTCTCAACAATGCAAGGGACTTTAGAGACTTGGGCTTTAGTGGCAATAGAGGCCAGGACCCAAAGATTCCTAACCCTACTCCAAGTCGAAGACTTGGAGCAAGGCGCCTGCATGCCACAAGGTCGGCCACCTTCCATTTCTTGGCCGTGAGGTAAGAAAGGTAAGTTTTTAAATTTGATATTTGCCTCTTTCTGTTTTGTAGGATAGGATTTAGATTATTTACATTTTTGAGTCAAAGACATTCTAGGAATAGGTCCTTTTTCGGTTATGCACTTTTGTAAGTTTTCCATTTGTGCACTTTTGTAAATTTTCCATTTCTTTTCTTGAGTGGACCCTAGAAGGTCAAGCTGTCGAGCATATTAATAAGGCTCCTTCCAGCATTGTAGTTCGACAACCTTTTTGATAATTAATAAAGATCGAATTTTCTTTCAACAAGTTATTCTATCAAGAGACTTGTGCGCTTAGAACCTAGTTGAGACCAGCCCTCCTAGATCTAAGTTTGTGATTTATCACGAGGTTCATCACCCCTCGTGTGGTTCACTTCACCCCTCCATCCAATACCAACCAGAAAACCCCTATCCGGAAGCTTAAGGTCGAGTTTCTCACCGAATCTTCTCCACACAGCCACGAACATATAAGCCTTGAATCGAGGCTTGTATCAAGATTCATCCTTTTTCTTGCAAATTCGTTTTTTCTTTTTGTTAAAATCATATTTTCCATTATTAATTAAGTTTAAACAAAAATCAAGAAAATCGACCAAAAGAAGAAATCTAGCAGATTTGCATTAATTGCTAAGATTTGTAACATTAATTGTTAGGATCTTTCCTTTTTTTTCCAAATTTTCCTTTTCTATTTGCATCTTCTCTACTATAAAAGAAAACTCTCCTAAAGAATTCTTAGGAGCAAATTAATCTTGTTTTTCTTCTTGTAGCACACGATGGCTGAAGAAAATCAAGATGCAACCAAGGCCATGATGGCCATGTTCACCACCCTCCAAAAACAACTCGCATCAATCGGCGAGAGGGTGGAGCGTTTGGAGAGGCCGGTGAGATTCCAGGCCATAAGGCATGTGAGGGCTGGCCAAGACCCTGCTGAAGGTCCTGATCATTCTAGGACACGGCCAGAACAGGAGGAGCCCCAACCGGATGGGGATGAGGACCAACAGCCTCACGGCTATCACCCTAGACCGAGAGGACCTCCACGGCAACCAGAAGGAGATGGTAATGGCTACGAGACCTATGGTCATCACCAGAGACCAAGGATGCCCCCTATACATCATGAGGATGGAGATGACTACGCCTACAATCAGGTAAACAATCACGATGTCAATCTAACACCTCCTAGCTTTGCAGGAAAAGTATACCCTGAGGCCTATCTAGATTGGGAAAGGAGGATGGATCACATCTTCGACCATTACAACCAGCCAGGCCCAAGGAGAGTCCCCATGGAAGTAGCACAACTCACGGATAATGCCTTCATTTGGTGGGATCATGAGGCTTCTGACCATAGAAGAAGGAGATTGAGGCTCGTATATTCTTGGGTTGACATGAAGGATCTCATGAGGCAAAAGTTTGTCCCACCTTATTTCCATAGAGATTTCCAACGACGTTTTCGTACTCTTAAACAGGGCACAAGATTAGTAGAGGAGTACTACGAGGAGTTTGAAAGACTGAGGAACAGGCTGGAGCTCAATGACGATGAAGAAGCATTGATGGCTCATTTTTTGGATGGACTGCAAGAGAGGATCAGCCGAAAAGTGGAGAGACAAATCTACATTGATTTCAAGGACTTGTTCCACCTCTCTATCCAGGCTGAGCAGCACATCAGGCGTAAGAGCCAAGACATACACAACAAGTCTAAGATGCCTTGGGCACCAAGCATTAGCACCAAGCCCGTAGACAAGGGCAAGAGTATAGAAATCGAATCATGGTTCAAGAGCAAGCCTCCTGAGCAAAGTGTTGGAGCGAAGCACTCAGCGATTCAAAAGAGGATCCACATGGCGACGTTCTACTGGCACAAATTGAAACTCGCAAGAAAAAGGAAGCTTGGAGCTTCAGAATATTGTGCCTCGCAAGGAAAAGGAAGTTTTGGAACTTCAAAATATTGTGTCTCGCAGAAAAGGAAGGTAACATACCTAATGGAGGGAGTATAAAAGACAAATGCTCGTGGAGCAACCTGCTCAAGGTTTTTGAGTGAGAGAAGAATAGCTTGTGTGATAAGCGCGAGCTTTTGGTGAGTGAACAAAAAGAGAACACAACTGTTGTTGTGTGTGAGGTTGGGTAGACTAGGAATCGGCAGTGACGGGTTACAAGGTAATGTCGTGTAAAACTGGTTAAACAAATTATAGTAATTGTGTTTAACAGATTTCTAATAAACGTAAGGTTATACGTTAAGCAAGTGTTGCACAGTATTTGTATCCCAACTCATGCTGGATGAAAATAACTTCGGTCACTAGAAGGTCCGCATGAGACAGAGGATTCGTGGAATAGACGAAGACGCTTGGACAGCGGTCGAATCAGGATGGGAGGAACCCACGATTCTCACTCAGGAAGGAGAGAAGGTTCCAAAATCCAAAGAAAAGTGGACTGAGGCAGATAAAAGCGCTTCAAAATACAACTCAAAGGCTTTGACAGAAATCTTATGTGACATAGATTTGGAGCAATTCAAACTTCTGCGAGGCTGTGTGGCTGCAAAGGATGCATGGGATATACTGATAAACTCATTTGAGGGAACATCATGTGTCAGAAGGACCAGGCTGGATCACTTGGCATCTCAGTTTGAAAATCTTTGAATGGGGAATGAAGAAACTATAGCAAGCTTTGGATCTAAACTAAGCTCCATTGCAAACGAGGCAGCAGTCCTAGGAAAGGAGTATAAGGATAAAAAAATTGGATCAAAAAGCTGTTAAGATGCCTCCAATCTAAGTTTGGGCCACATAAAGCAGTACTGAAACTGGCTATGGACACGGATGACATGAAGTTCTCATAACTTCTAGGGATGCTGAAGGCTGAGGAAATGGAAACAACCGCTCTAATCAACCCAAAGTAAGCAAAGGAATTGCATTTAGTGCTGAAGAAGAATTGGACAAGGTGAAAAGACTTGAAGAAAACATAAACCAGAAACTCGAGGAAAGCATGGTGTTAATGGCCAAAAACTTCAAAAAGGCCCTAAGGAGAGTTGAACGGGGACAAGCAAAGGCATATGGTCGAGGACAGGGCAGTGACAGTGAGAAATATACTCCACGAGCACCCAAATTAGAAAGTGGACGTGGCAGTAGAAAACGAGATCTACAATGTCACGAGTGTGAAGGGTATAGACACTTCAAATCGGAATGCCCTCTAACTAAGCGGAAGGAACTTAAGTGCCATGAATGTAAAGGGTTCGGTCACACCAAAGTGGAATGCCCAAATGTTCAAAAAAGGAATACCAATAAGTCATTCCTTAGTTTCAGTGACACTGAGACAGAGGATAGTGACTAAGGGGATAGGCTTCTGAACTTTGTTGCATATGTAGGGGAGGAACACGGCGAAACAGCCCAGATGACCAACTCTGAAGAAGAAGGTGAGGTTAATACTCTGGCGGAATACAAGCGACTCAATGACAACTGGGTATCCCTGAATAACCTGAATCTAAAGCTACTCAAAGAAAAGGCAATGTTAGAAACAAAGGTGAACATTCTAGAGATGAAGTCTACACACACAGAGAAGAAAAGTCTGCAGCACATCAAGGAGAATGGGAGAAGTGTGCGCATTATGAAGAGAAACTATGAATCAGAACTGGTTGGAATGGATCGTATACAACTACTTGAAATCAAGGTTAATCGGATGAATGAACTCCTGACGCAAGAGAAGGAGAGAGCACGATCACTATCTAACAGAGAATCACAAGAAAATCAGAATGCTGAACAAAGGGTCAGAAGATCTTGACAAACTGTTGGAGAATGAAAGGCGAGCAAAGCCGAAATGGGGATTGGGATATAAGGGATATTCAGACTCATGTGAAGGTACCATGAGCAATGACTATGATGGGCTGAAAGGATTTATTAAAGAACAGTATGAGCAGCAAGAAACCGTAGCTCATACGGACCAAGAAGCCAAGGTACAGCAGAGCATCATCCATGTCAGGCGGAAGGCCATCAGAGGCTATTACTTCTGTGGTCAGAATGGGCATATCAAGCAAAACTGCCATAGGCTTCGAACACAAGTAAGACGAGCGTGGAGCCAGGGAAAGTGTTTTCCGGAGCCCAAGAGATACATGATGGTGTGGATTGATCAAAGAGTGCTGCACACAAACAATAACAATTTTGTGGAAGGGGAGAACCTCAACAATGTGGCATATATCTCTAGACACATGACGGGAAATCAGAACATCTTAACCGCATGCCACACAGCTAAAGTTGGAAAGGTCACCTTCGGAGATGGAGCAAAGGGAAAGATACTGGGAGTAGGAAATGTCAAAGAAGAGTCCCAACCAATGTTGAACAATGTGTACTATGTTGAGGGTCTGAAGGCAAATTTGATCAGTATAAGTGAACTGTGTGATGAAGGACTGACCGTGACCTTTACTAAAGACGGGTGCCAAGCATGGGATCACCAAGGGAGCCTAGCGCTGTGTGGAACACGATCCAGCAATAATTGCTACATGTGGGATGCGTCAAAGAGATGCCTGTCAGCGGTTGAGTCTCAACTTGATCTGTGGCACAGGAAACTTGGACACATGAACATACATGGATTACAGCGAATTGTACAAGCTGAATTGGTGAGATGAGTACCTAAACTTGAGAAAGAAACACGCACAACCTGCAAAGCGTGCTGTCAAGGGAAACAAGTAAAGGTACAACACAAACAAGTGAATCATACTGGGTCTAAGAAGATACTGGAGTTGGTGCACATGGAGTTGATGGGACTAATCCAAACCGAAAGCATAGCTGGTAAAAGATATATCTTGGTGATGGTGGATGACTACTCGAGGTTTACATGGGTAAATTTTCTACGCGACAAATCTGATACGTTCGAGAAGTTTAAGATCTTTGTGCTACAAATGAAAAATGAAGAGCGAAACGTTGGGCAAATAAGGAGTGATCACAGTGGGGAATTCCAAAACGAGACCTTCACACTCTTTTGCCAACAACATGGGATCATGCATCAATTCTCAGCCCCCAGGACACCACAACAGAATGGGATTGTAGAAAGAAAGAACAGAACGCTACAAGAGATGGCACGAGCCATGATGCACGCAAATGATGTACCAACTCGGTTTTGGGCTGAGGCTATTAGCATTGCATGCTACATCATCAACCGAGTGTATGTCAAACCAGGTACTAAGACAACGCCATATGAAATATGGAAGGGAAGAACTTCCAACCTGAGTTACTTTCATGTGTTCAGATGCACATGCTACGTCCTGGATGAACGGAACCAACTAGGGAAATTTGACTCACGGTGAGAAGAAGGGATGTTCGTGGGGTACTCAACACATAGCATGATATATCGAGTGTACAACAAGCACTTGAGGACAATTGTGGAATCTGTAAATGTAGTGTTTGATGATCAGAATGGACCAGTACTAGAGGAAGTAACACAGGACACAAGTGCACCACCAAACCAGAACAGCGACTGCACAGTAGATATCAGCGATCATAAGGTGAAGACACACACCAAGCTGAGTCAGTAGCAGACCACGACACCACAGGTCCATCGCAACCATTCAGCCTATGACGTGATTGGTGGTGTACATGAAGGGAGAAGGACAAGGAAAATCCATATTAATTTTAAGAAAATGGTAAAATTTGCATCATTCGTGTCACTAGTAGAACCCAAAGATATCACAGGTGCACTGCATGATGAATTCTAGGTTGCAGCCATGCATGAGGAATTAAGCCAATTTGTGCGACATGATGTGTGGGACTTAGTCCGAAAACCAGAAGGTGTGAATGTTGTAAGAACTAAGTGGATATTCAAAATAAGATTGATGAAGATGGAGTTGTGGTTCAGAACAAGGCACGATTGGTTGCACAAGGGTATTGCCAAATCGAAGGAGTTGATTTCAACGAGACCTTCACACCTGTAGCCAGATTGGAGTCTATCAGGTTACTCATCGGAATTGCATGCAAGCTGGATATTAGACTGTACCAAATGGATGTAAAGAGTGTATTTCTAAACGGACTGCTACAAGAAGAAGTGTATGTTGCCCAACCTAAAAGGTTTGAGGATCCTAAATATCCTAATCATGTATACAAGCTTAAGAGGGCACTCTATGGACTTAAACAACCACCCAGAGCATGATATCTAACTCAATTTTTACTGCAAGCTAAGTTTAAGAGAGAACGCGTTGACAAGACGTTATTCATACAAGAGTAAGGAAGTCATATTCTGGTAGTGCAAATTTATGTGGATGACATAATATTCGGAGAACAAAAAGGGAATTGGTTGATTGATTCGTCAAAACCATGACTCGTGAGTTTGAAATGAGTATGGTAGGAGAATTGAATTACTTTCTGGGACTTCAAGTTAAGCAAACCGAGGATGGAATCTTTGTGTCACATAGCACATATGCAAGAAACTTGGTGTCACGGTTTGAAATGCAAACTAGCAAAGATGCAATCACTCCTATGGGAACAACTACCAAACTTTCTCGTGATGAAGAATTTTCCAAAGTTTTTGAAAAGCTGTACCGTGCGATGATAGGCAGTCTCTTATACCTAACTGCTAGTCGTCCAGACCTATGCTACAGTGTCGGCGTATGTGCAAGATACCAAGTCAGCCCATGAATGTCATATCTGATGGCTGTGAAATGAATATTGAAATATGTGAAGGGCACTGCTGAACTCGGTATGTACTACACAAAGGAAACTAACACAAATCTTGCAGGGTTTTATGATGCAGATTGGGCATGCAGCGTTGATGACCACAAAAGCACGTATGGTGGATGTTTCTTCTTGGGCAACAACATGATCTCTTGGCATAGCAAAAAACAAAACTATGTCACACTGTCTACGGCTGAGGCTGAATACATGGCCCTAGGAAGTTGTTGTACACAATTATTGTGGATGAAACACATGCTGGCAGATTACGGTATGTCTTCTGGAACACTCTTAGTACAGTGTGATAACATGAGTGCCATTAATATATCTAAGAATCCAGTTCAACATTCGCGAACAAAACACATAGATATCAAACATCACTTTATTAGGGAATTAGTGAAGGATAAGGTTATAGAAATTGTGCATGTGAATTCAGAAAAATAACTAGCAGACATTTTCACTAAACCCCTTGATGCTAACACATTCACATCTCTACACAAAGCTGTTGGTATGTATGAACTTTGATATGAGCCAGGTGAGGGGAATGATGACTGGGTTCGTTCGTGATGTTTTTTTTTCTCCCTTGTATGTATCACCCAGAGAAAACCTTTTAGTTAGCTGATATAGGTGTAGGTAGCGGTGTGTGTGTAAGTGAATATCCTTGGCTGGTGTAGAAGACTTTGTGTAAGTGAATGACATGAAAAAAAGGGGAGGAGGAGGAGGTAAATATATGATGAATGATTGGTGGGTGTGATCTCTCAAATGCATAAAGTAATGGATACTCATTTCGGGGCAAGATGGTACCACATTTTGTCTTGAGTTTAATCACTGTCCTAATTAGACAGGGAAGGAAGGCAGTGACTCAAGGTGTGTTTTTGGGTCAGGTTGCAAACACAATTTGGACTGAAATAGATCACTCTTGGATATTGCGCACCCCTCCTTGAAGCATGTATGAGTTCAAAGCCACTGGTGAGCACTGACACACACACCTTCCCTTGCCGAACTCAGTTGCTATGTTGATGATTTTTCTTTGTGCTCCTGTGTCCAGTTTAGTAACACTCACACCGACTCACGACATTCATTCTCCTCTCTGGTAAGTGTTGAGGAAAACATGTGACACAACGTGGAATACGAAACGGAGTGGAATATTATATACACACGAGTCATTGCGGTTGATGCTGTTTGTCACCCTATTCCTCCATTAAATGACCTGATTCAAACTGTTTGTGTTCGGTGGTGTTGTACTCTGCTGCATTGCACACATGAAGCCTGTGTTACTATTAATTTCATTACACTTACACTTATCTGAACTGTGTAACGCGGTTAGCCTCTGTTTATATTTTTTCTGCATGTGGAGCGGGAAGCAAAGCGTCATGAGGTGAAGAGTCATGAGGGGTCTTTAACAGGGGGAAGAACTCGTGTCACTTCACCACACACACAACCCCCTAACGAAACCCTAATAGCCATGTCTTCATCCTGGAAACCCTTCACTCGACGTGACGCCACTAAGGCTCTGGAACTCGCCATAGTCCCTTTGGGCTCAGATCTTCACTCTCTCCATGGCTCCTCGACGCCGATTGACCTCTCCGAGTCACCCCTAGACTCACGCCAGGCCGGAAAATCGCCTCTCTCACCCTCGTCTCCTCCGGTTTCCGATGAGGAGATGGACGACTGCGTAGATCCTCGCACTGGTCATCACTACCCGTACATCATCCCTAAACCCCGCTTCGAGGACAATCAAGCCCGAGTGGCTAAGGAGTTTGTGCGTAATCTGGAGAAGTTTCGACCCCTGAAACGCGCCTTCAACCATTGTTTCGCATCTACTGCTTCAAGCTCCTGGTTCGTGCATTTCGCCAAGCGTTGTTTCCTGGACATGCAACACCTTCCTTTGGATGTTCCAAATCTAAAGGAGGCTCACACAATCATTGAAACAACATGTTTGATTTACACTGTCCTTGATGTTGGAAGCTATGTACCTGAAGTTGTTCGTGAATTTTATTCCAATTCGGGTGACTTGGAATATCGATTGGGAACTAACAAAGTGTATGTGCGAGGATTCATGTATGATTTCATTCCTGACATGATCAATCAACTGTTTTTGCTGCCAAATTCGGAACCCTCTGCTATGTCCAACAACTGGCTGACTGAGAACCTCGATGCCGCGGTCACTACGCTCACAGGTTGGAAGCACAGGCGCTGGGAGGGCTTCGTGTCTAAGCACATGACTGCTGATATGCAGGTGCTGTATAAATTTTGCTGTAGGAACTGGATGCCTACATCTAACAAAACTTCCATGATTGAAGGAACAGTTCAGTTCCTTTATATGCTCGTTCAAGGGAAGACCTTCGATTTCGGGAAGCTGGTGTATGACCAGATCATGCGGATTGGTGCTGCCCCTCAGAAGAATGCAGAACTTATCTTTCCTAACCTGATCTACAGTGTGCTCATGTTCCAACGCCATCTGCCCGGGCATCTTGGTGACACAACATCTCCAGAACCGGTTGCCATGGTCCTTGATCCCAAACAGGGGCGCAGTGTCAATGAGGAGCCTGCTTCATCGTCTGCTCCACGCATCCTGGATTATCTCAGAGAACTCGCACGACTAGTGAAGGCAATGCAACATCGCGTACAGGGTAAGTCTTTGAACGCAGCTTCCATTCTCCTGCATAAACTTGTCTTTATTATCTAAGTGTGCATTCAAGTAAAGTGAGAATATGTGATGCCTGGAGTTGACAGTAGTGAAGCAGAGGACTCATCTACGGAGGACAGTAGCTAGAAGGGTGGGTGTGTATGTAGGGGGAGCAGTAGCTGTAGTAGTTTTTTGCGTGTCTTTTTGCTCTGTGGCTTGTATGTGTACTGATATTTGGAACACCATGAGTTCTCTTTGTGTTTTGGGATCTTATTTCTGTTTTGAACTTATTTCTGTGAACTTGAAGACACTTGAGATGTGCAATATCAGTAGAATATTTCCTTCATGTGCCTATTGTGCTACTTGGCCTTGTGGGTTGGATGTCTAATCTGTGCAGGTAGCTTGAGATGTCACACTCAGATAAAAAGGGGGAGATTGTTGGAGCGAAGCACTCAGCAATTCAAAAGAGGATCCATGTGGCGACATTCTACTGACAGAGATTGAAACTCGCAAGGAAAAGGAAGCTTGGAGCTTCAGAATATTGTGCCTCGCAAGGAAAAGATAGTTTTGGAACTTCAGAATATTGTGTCTCACAGAAAAGGAAGGTAACAGACCTAATGGAGGGAGTATAAAAGACAAATGCTCGTGGAGCAAGCTGCTCAAGGTTTTTGAGTGAGAGAAGAATAGCTTGTGTGATAAGCGCGAGCTTTTGGTGAGTGAACAAAGAGAGAACACAACTGTTGTTGTGTGTGAGGTTGGGTAGACTAGGAATCGGCAGTGACGGGTTACAAGGTAATGCCATGTAAAACTGGTTAAACAAATTGTAGTAATTGTGTTTAACAGATTTCTAATAAATGTAAGGTTATACATTAAGCAAGTGTTGCACAGCCTCTGTATCCCAACTCTTCACAAAGCCGTGACCAGAGACAGCCTAGTAAGTCTTCTAACCCTCAGAGATCACATGATATCACTTGTTTTAAGTGTAGGGGTCACGGTCACATCTCAAGGGAATGCCCAAACAACCGAGTCATGCTGATCACGGAAGCTGGAGAGTATGAGTTTCAAGATGAAGAGGACTTTGAACCAGAAGCAGAATACGCTGACATTGAATACCCTGATGTGGGGGAAGTACTGGTCACTAGACGCATCCTCAGTGCAATGGTAGACCCCTCCAAGACCATTCAAAGGGAGAACATCTTCCACAGTCGATGCGCCATCAAGGGCAAGATATGTAATCTCATCATAGATGGTGGTTCTTGCACAAACGTGTCCAATGCCTATATTGTTGATAAGCTAGGTGTAGAGAAGAAAAATCACCCCCATCCATATCGGCTGGGATGGTTCGATGACAAGGTGGAGCTCAAGATCCATGAGCAAGTAACCGTGTCATTCAATGTGGAGAAATACCAGGATCAGGTAATATGTGACGTAGTACCTATGCAAGCTGGCCATCTTCTGCTAGGAAGACCATGGCAGTTCGACAAGTAGACAACGCATGATGGCCGAACCAATCTCTACACCTTTGTGCACGATAAGAGAAAGGTCAGCCTAGTTCCTCTCACACTTGTCCAGGTACACGAGCTGCAACAACAAATGAGTAAGGAAAAGAAACTCACTAAGTCTAATTTTCTCATTCAACCGAGTCATGTCCGGAGAGCTTTAGCCTCAAAGGAGTTAATGTTACTAATGGTTTTTAAAGAAGTTTTGAGTGTAGAAAAAGAACAGGTAGAGCTACCTCCTGAAGTAGCAGCCCTCCTCAACAAGTTCCAGGATATATTCCTTGAGGAGATACCAGCATGCTTGCCTCCCTTATGCGGCATAGAGCACCAGATCGACATCATGCCCAGAGCAGCCTTGCCCAATCGACCAGCCTACCGCATGAGTGCAGAGGAATCCAAGGAGCTCTTTGAGAAAGGCTATGTTCGAGAGAGCCTCAATCCATGTGACATACCTGTGTTGCTAGTTCCCAAGAAGGATGGGACTTGGCGAATGTGCATAGACTGCCGAGCAATCAACAATATCACAGTCAAGTACCGGCATCTTGTACCATGGTTGGATGACATGCTATATGAAATGAGTGGAGCCACAGTCTTCTCCAAGATAGACCTCAAGATTGGATACCACCAGGTCAGAATGAAAGAAGGTGATGAGTGGAAGACTGCTTTCAAGACAAAGCAAGGGCTCTACGAGTGGACAGTCATGCCATTTGGCTTGACTAATGCCCCAAGCACCTTCATGCGCCTTATGAACCAAGTTCTTAGGGTGTACATCAGTAAGTTTGTAGTATTCTATTTTGATGACATACTTGTTTACAGTAAGTGCCTACGGGAATACCTTACACATCTTGAGATGGTGCTTAAAACCCTTCGACAAGAAGAGCTTTATGCCAATCTCAAGAAGTACACCTTTTGTACTGACAATTTTGTTTTCTTAGGCTTTGTTGTAAGGCATCACATGGCTTACAGGTTGATGAAGAAAAGATTCGAGCCATCCAAGAATGGCCAGCACCAAGCAACATCAGCCAAGTGAGAAGCTTCCATGGCCTGGCCAGCTTCTACAGAAGATTCGTGCCCAACTTCAGCAGCATTGCCTCACTATTGACGACAGTAATAAAGAAGAATGTGGGGTTCAGCTAGGGAGATGTTCAAGAGAAGGCATTAAAGGCCTCACGCATGCACGAGTGCTAGTCCTGTCCGATTTCAACAAGACGTTTGAAGTGGAGTGTGATGCCTCTAGATTAGGCATAGGAGCAGTGCTAACCCAAGGAGGAAGGCAAGTGGCATACTTCAGTGAGAAGTCAGGTGAGGCCTCACTGAATTATCCCACCTACGACAAGGAGCTCTATGCCCTAATCCGAGCTTTGGAGACTTGGCAACATTACTTGTAGTCCAAGGAGTTTGTGATCCACACTGATCATGAGACTCTCAAACACCTTAGAGGGCAAACCAACCTCAAGAGAAGACATGCTAGGTGGATGAAGTTTATAGAAACCTTCCCTTACGTCATCAAATACAAGAAGGGCAAGGATAATGTGGTAGCCGATGCACTATCAAAGAGGTTTCCTTTGATATCTACAATGGAAGCAAAAGTCTTAGGATTCGAGCACATCAAGGACCTGTATAAGGATGATCCTGACTTTGCTGAGAGCTACAAAGAGTGTGGCGCAGGGATTCATGGCAAGTTCTACATCCATGATGGGTTCTTGTTCTGGGAAAAAAGGTTGTGCATACCACAAGGATCTCTACGAGAGCTTATCACCTGAGAAGCTCATAGAGGAGGTTTTATGGGCCACTTTGGTGTTGACAAGACACTAGTAGTGGTCAAGGAGCACTTCTATTGGCCACACATCAAGGTGCATCACTTGCAAGAAGGCGAAGTCCCGATTACACCCTCACGGGTTGTATCTCCCTCTACCCATACCTACACATCCATGGGTGGACATTTCCATGCACTTCATTCTAGGTTTGCCCAAGATCAACCACAAAGATGCTATCTTTGTAGTGGTGGAGCAATTTTCCAATATGGCACATTTCATCGCATGTGCCAATGTTAATGATGCCACGCAAACAACCGAATTTTTCATCAGGGAGATAGTACGACTTCATGGAGTGCCAAGGACCATCGTGTCAGATAGAGACATCAAATTTCTCATCCACTTCTGGAGGACCGTCTGGAGAAAGCTAGGCACAAAGCTGCTCTTCTCTACCACCTGCCATCCTCAAACTGATGGGCAAACTGAAGTAGTCAACCTGACATTGTCGACTCTTCTCAGAACCACACCAGGGAAGAACCACAATACATCGGTGAGTGCCTACCATTTATAGAGTTTGCTTACAACCGAACAGTGCATTCAGCCACAAAAAGACCTCTTTTGAAGTAGTCTACCACTTCAACCCTCAAACGCCCTTGGAGCAAACACCACTGCCACCAGCAAAAATGACCAACCTCAATGGAGCATCTATGGCAGAATTCATCAAGAAGATACACCAAAAGATAGCAGAGAACCTGGAGAAGAGCACCAGACAGTACGTAACTCATTCCAACAAAAGGAGAAGAGAAATGATCTTTCAACAATGCGATTGGGTGTGACTACACCTACGGCAAGAGATGTTCCCCAACCTAAGGAGTTCCAAGCTGGCCACAAGAAGAGATGGACCATTCGGAGTGCTGGAGAAGATCAACAACAACACCTACCAGATTGAACTTCTAGGTGAGTTTAATGTGTCTAACACATGCAATGTGATTGATTTAGCTCCTTTCCTTGCAGATGAGCTAGTTTTGAGGTGAAAAACTACTGAAGGGGGAGGGGATGATAAGGACATCAGATCGTCTTGCCAGCCAGAAGACCAAAATAGCCGACCAGAAAGCTTGTCTGAGACAGCCAGACCATTTGGCGTGCCTGCCGGGCCAAGCGGTACTGCCGGCCCTCTGATCAGCCGGGCCGGGCCGGGCCACCCAACTTTTACGGTGGAGAGGCCCAAATCTCCGGCCCAACTGGTGGCGAAGTGAATGACACCGCCGGCCCAACTGGTGACGCCGCCGGCTCACGAATCAATATGGCCGGCTCCGATCTCAACTCGGCCAGCTCCACGCACAATCCAGTCGGCTCACACGATTGCACCACCATTTCCACTTCTACACAAGGAGACTCGGATCAACTCATCTACCAACTTCAAGGCATGAACCTGGATAAAGTCTCTACACCAGTGGTGCCACCAGGAGCCATGACAAGGAGCAGAACAAGGGCACTTTTCCACAAATTCAGTTTGTTGGTAGACAAGCTCCTAGAAGACCAACGACAACAAGCATTGGGCCAAGAGTACAAGGAAGAATCCAAACGCTTCTCAACATTGCAAAGGACTCCAGAGACTTGGGCTCTCGTGACAAAAGAGGTCAAGGCCAAACATTTCGTAACCCTACTCCAAGTTGAAGACTAGGAGCTAGGCGTGTGCATGCCACAAGATCGACCACCTTCCATTTCTTGGCCGAAAGGTAAGAAACGGAAGTTTTCAATTATACACTTGCCTTTTCTGTTTTGCAGGATATGAATAGTAAATTTTCCATTTATTGAGTCAAGAACAATTTAGGTACTTGTCATTTTCGGTTATTTCCTTTTTGTAACTTTCCTTATCCTTTTTGTAACTTTTCTTTTTTTTTTATTTGGGTCGACCCTAGAAGGTCAAAGCTGCCAATCATATTAATAAGGCTCCTTTAGCTTTGTAGTTCGACAACTTTTGATTATTAATAAAGAAAAACTTTTTCCTACGAGTTTTTCTCCTAAAACTCTATCGCTTAGAACCCTAGTTGAGACCAGCCCTCTTAGCATCTAAGTTGTGATTTATCACGAGGTTCATCACCCTTCGTGTGGTTCACTTCACCTCTCCATCCAATACCCACCAGAAAACCCCCATCGAGAAGCCTAAGGCCGAGTTTCTCGCCTAACCTTCTCCAACTAGTCCGTAAGCCTTACGGCCTTGATTCAAGGCTTGTATCACGAGGGATGCAAAATTTCTCCATTCGATTTATGTTTCGCATGCCATCTCATAGGTTTTTCCGTGTGTTCAGATTGATATAACCTCTTTAACTTCTCTGTTAATGGCAAATACCACATCCTTTTATGTAGAAGAGGTACTTTGCCGCTTGTCTCTTGAAATCGAGTTTTGTGACAAAATCGGCACTTCATGCGGTTTTTATCATTTCTCCAATAGATCATGCAGTTATCAATACATACATCGATCATCTGATATGGCAATCCAAGACCATCTACAAGTTTTTGAACCTCGTAATATGAAGCAGGTGCAATATTATCTTCAGATAATATATTTATAACAAAATCAGCTATCACATTCACACAATCTTCTGCCAAGTTGAAATCCATCTTTATCGTCATCAACCTGCTTGCAGCAGATAAAGGCGATAATCCATCTGCACATCCTTTATACAAAGGCTGTTTGGATGCATTTAACATATCAAAAAATTTCCGGGCTTCCAAATTAGGTTCCTCTATTCTGCTACTATCTTCAATGTATGATGATCTTTGTTCACAAAATGCATCATTCACCATCTAAATAGTACCTCCGTTTATATCAACTTGTGATGCCGGTTCCTCTACCCTAACATTAGTATTATCTAACCTTTTTGAACTACTACCATAATATTGCATGGTTGCATCAGTTTCTCCATTTGAATACCAAATTTTGGAACCCGGCATAAATCTAGTCCTACACAAATGATTAAGTACTTCTCTAACAGAGATTAATCTATGATTTCGACATTTAATACACGGACAATACATTTTACCATATTTCGATGTCATGTTATTGTTTGATGCAAATGTCATTAACTCTTCAACACCTTGCACAAATTCATCAGTCAATTCCCCCCGTTGTTGAAGCATACCGAGGTTTATCCTTCTATGATCGAAAATAATCATAAGAACCCAAAGAAGACATTTTCTTAAAAAAATTTGTTATGTTGAAATTGTGAAGGAGCATAGCGTATTTATATTGAAAATTAGAAGATTATCACCAATTTTTAACAGGTTATTATGAATTTTTAACAGATAATCACAAACTTTTAATAGATTATTCTTAAGAATATTCCTGTTTCCGACGGATTTCCGATGGTTTTCGACCACTGTCGGATAATCATAAATTTTTAATAGATTATTCTTAAAAATATTCCAGTTTTCGATGAATTTTCGATGGTTTCTGACCGCGGTCGGATATTTTGATGACCAACCGACGATACTCGACGTCAGCCCATCGATATGTTCCCGATGGATTCTAGAAGGATAGTAAAAACAATATTCCATAGGGAAATTGTCAGAAAAAACCCGACGGTTTGTATTTCGTCGGTAATTTGTGATGGTTTCAAGAGGATATCCCAACACCAACGCGTGCATCAGAAAACAGACGGAAAGCCATCAGGTTTTACCACCGATTTCCCAACGGTAATGCAAGCATCGGGAATTATCGATGGAACACCAACGAAATAAGTTCCCTCGATAGTCTGTCGGAAAACCATCGCATAGGCATTGGAAAATTTTGACGGTTTTATTTCTGTCGGAAATATCGTCGGAAATATTAATGTTTTTTTGTAGTGTGTATCACAATATAGTACATTGATGTAGCTTAATGTAGGCGTTGGATTCATGTCATTCTGAACACTACATCAAAAGTTACGGAGAATTCAGTGCGGACATGTTAAGATTATTGACCAGTTTAAATGATCATTGTAAACTGATCATTGGTGCTCCTTTAAAGGATTATAAATGAAGCATAATGCATGACATCATGCAGTTTGGGATACATTGGATTAATTGGAGGCTTTGTCGTAGTTCTTTCAGCCTCAAAGGTTATGGGAGCTAGATTAACGTGGACGTTCGATTCATCTCATTTGAAGTCTAAATCAAATGCTAAAAACAATTTAGTGCGGACTTGTCAAGATTAT
>JAENJI010000389.1:0-43975 GCA_018901935.1 Pugionium cornutum | reverse complement strand
TTAATATTTTTAAGAAAAATATATAGTACAGATAATTAATAATGTATTGTGAAAATTTGTAGTAATTTTGTTAATTTTTCATCTTACTGTTTCTAAAGAATGATATTATATATATAGATATATACATTTATGAAATTTTCATTTAAAAATTATCTCATATCTCTAATAATTTTTAGAAAAATATATATTCAAAATAATTACTATTGAATTGTTAAATTTTGTAATAATTTGTTAATTTTTTATCTTACTGTTTATAAACAACGGAAAAAACCTTAAAACACACACAAATTTACTAACATTTGATAGAAAAATATAAAAACTTTTTTACTGCCATTTTAAATCACGAACTAAAATTTTGCCTTAAAAATACATCAACTATCTAATTTCGTGATTTCGACACCAACGAGTTAACAGTCGTTAACGCTGTTAATAGAGTTAATTAGATGGTGTTAAATTTATTAATGCTGTTTAAACTTAACTTAGCCATAGCCCAAACAAAATATTTTCCTCTCACCCAAAAATAGGAGTCTTGAAGCCGGAAAAAATTACAACTCGAAATCGAAAGAAGAAATATCATCTTCCACCCAATTTTTTTTATTTCTTCTTCATCGTTTTGGTTTTTGTGGTTGTCGTTTGATTTCAGATTTTTGAGTTTCGTTTTTGTTTTGTTCTTCGATTTCTCTCTCTTTCTCGAGTTTCTATTTCGATTTCGAGTTGTAATTTCAAATTTGCGAGTTGTGATTTCGAATTTGCGAGTTAGGATTTCGAATTAGGGATTCAGGATTTCACTTGGATGGATTTAGGGATATAGGGTTTCGACTTGAATTGATTTAGGGATATAGGGTTTCAAATTGATTTAGGGATATAGGGTTTTGAATTGATTTAGGGATATAGGGTTTCAGTTGGAATCGATTTAGGGGTTAGGGCTTCGAATTGGAATCGGTTGGAATCGATTTTGGGATTTTGGGATCAAATTGGAATCGTTTGTAAGAAAGAGTTGTAATTTCCGAATAGGATTTTCGAATTGCCCAAGCAATAGGATTTTTGAATTGGAATCAGTTGTAAGAAAGAGTTGTAATTTCTGCTTGATTATCAATGCAAAGCACAATCAAGCAGAAATTATGGACATGACAATATCACACATCACACTCAAGCAGAATCAAGCAATAGGATTTTTGTTCTGTATTTTCAGTGTCATGAATAACATCACACTCAATTTGCATTATGGACGTCTAATGCATTACAAAGACAACAATTTCATATATATTGGAGGGTTGGTTAAGAAGAACATGGTTATCGACAAATTTGGTATAAGCTTGAACATGAGGATATGGATTCGGCAAGACTTGTGGGAGATAAAGATGTAGGAATAAGGAAAATATGTACCTTAGCCGTCAACAATGGAGATGCAATTAATGGATTTGTTTATTGAGCAAATTGTGTCAATAACTTCAATTGATCCACTTGATCCAAATTGTGTCAATATTCAAAAGAAACACATAACACAGCAACAATAAACTCATATTCAAACATAACAACTAAATCTTCATAATTTCTCACATTACTTCTCCATAATTGTAAGGATAATGGTTGTCACAACCACAAAACCTTCCCACGAAATTAAGATGAATTGTCGTAGCAAATTTTTCCTCTCTTTTGATGCCATAATTTCATTTTCAAACTTCTTCTTCTCATCATCTCGTGACATATTCTCTATTCCAGCACTAATTGGAGCTTTCACCAATGTCGAATGGGAATTGTTTGAATCTATACAAGTGCATTTCTTAAGTTGCCGCTTAAGCACCTTTAATTCTTCTATCTGATGTTGAAACAATTATGGAGCTTCTAATAAACTTACCTTCTGCCAACCATATGGCTTTTCTTCATCAGCCCATTTGAAGAATCCATGTTTCTCACATCTATAAAATCTTCTTCGTGGATTTTTGTTTGTACAAGCTTTCACAATGGATGTCGCTATGTTATAATTGCAAAGCATAACCCCAACAATCGTCCGTTCCCCCTATTCTAGCTCCAAGAACTCGCATCTGAGATTTGACTCCTTTCCATACTCCTTTCCATAGATCGATTGAAGAAGAAAATTGAAAAGGTGATTGACGAAGAAGATTGAAGAAGGCGATTTGCGATTTCTATGGTGTTTAGGGTTTTTACATTTAGGGAAGAAGAGAGTGTTTATGGAAGAAGAAATGAAGACCTCCGTTATGTTTAAAATGGCGTGACTAAACTTAATCTCGTTTATTTTTCTTTGTTAACAATTCTAACGTTTGTTATCCCATCGGTGTCTAAATCACGAAATTAGAAAGTTCATTTATTTTTCGGACAAAATTTATAGTTCGTGGTTTAAAATGGGAGTAAAAAAAATTTTGTATATTTTTTAAGTTTTTCCATATAAACAATGTTTATATATAGGATAAATGTTGTAGTTCATTTTGTAAAAGCAAAGCATCAAGTGTCATCTCATAACCAAATTAGATGATTTTTTGTTTTAGCAATTCAACTCAAAATAAAATAACATATGTATAAAATAAAACTATTTGGACACTTTATAAGAGAAACAGTGTGTAACCAATATACTACTATAACTATTTGGACAAATGTCTAAAATAGCACATTTCTAAGTTTTTATTCCAAAAATAGCATCATTAATTTAAATTTCCAATAATAGCACAAATTTAAGATTAAAATGCATTAAAACTATATTTTAATACAAAATATTAAACCATAAATTGGAAAAAATGAACCCAAATATAATACTTTAAATTTATGTATAAATTATTTAAAATAAATAAGTATTTTTTACATAAGTATTTGTGCTATTTTGGGAGTTTAATTTTGAGATGCTAGATTTGGAAGAAAAACTTTAAAAGGTGTTATTTTAGGGTATTACTCTAACTAATTGATATATAACTATTTTGTTTAATATATATATATATATATATCTGTTTTTAGTTTAAATAGCAAAATTTAGGAACTAGACGCTATTGCAGAAAAAGCCTTAAGACTCAATCTTAGATCTGATTGTGTTGGATTCAAGTTTCATAATAAATCTTATATCTAATTTTGTTAGACATTGTCATGTTTTCATTTATGACTTGTATTTGTGATTGTTGAATGCTGATAAACATGTTTGCTGATATTTTTTTGGATAAGCATTTCTTGCTAATGTTAATTAATTCTATGCATAAGAGATCATTCCTAAATTGGCATAAGATATTCCTAAATTATGAATAAAATATGACTACTAACCTCAAATTTAGTAAAGAATTTTTAATATTAAGGAAATCTGATCCTTAATTCTAACAAGAAGATGTGTAACCAAGACGCTACAGTATTCAATCAACATAAATCGCCTTGTTTAATGTACATTCTTTTGTTCAATGGGATCGAACCTTGGACATATGTGTAAAACAAGGAGTGTGTTACCAATATGTTATGGTAGTTAATCGACATATAAGCATTTTATTCTAGCAAAATTAGGTTTTCAGCTTTATTTTAATTGGAAGATAATAAAGTATTTTTTGATTGGTCAAAATGTTATAATAGTGAATTTTTATATTAAGTGTTATATTTTTCATTAAAACCTAATTTAATGTTAATATAGAGTATTTCTCAAAAATAAATTTTAATGAAACATTTAGTTCAATAATACAAAATAACCAAAGAATTGGTAATTTAGCTATGATATTTTTTAAAAATGGTGTGATTGTAGCAGTTCCGCGTGAGAATTACTAAAAAGCCATCGTATTGTAAACGTGTGACCATTGCATAGGATAACGTTTATAATAGAGTAATACCCTAAAATAGCACATTTTAAAGTTTTTCATCCAAATCTAGCATAATAAAATTAAATTCCCAAAAATAGCACAAATACTTATGTGAAAATACTTATTTATTCTAAATAAATTATACATAAACTTAAATAAATTAGACTGATTTGCGACCACAGTTAACACGCAGTCGCAAATTAGTGGCAAAAAGTGCGACTGATTTGCGACTACAACGAAATTATATTAAAAAAAAATTTAATTAATAATATTTTTTAATTAATTTTTAATTAATAATATTATGAATTTTTAATACAATAATTTTTAATTAATTTTGTAATAATATAATTAATATTATAAATATTAATTAATTTTTAAATAATTTTTAATAATATTTTTTAATAATATTTTTTAATAATATTTTTCAAAATTAATTTCCAAATAATTATGTTTTAATAATATTTATATTTCATTATTATCCCTTCTTACCATTTGTGTTTTTGTGGTTTTTTGGATTAGAAGAGATTTTATAAGTGTTTAGAGAGGTTTTAGAAAGTAGGAATGTTTGATTGTGAAAAATGAGGGAAAACCATCACGTATTTATAGAATTTTTTGCGACGACGTATGTTGTCGCAAATCAGTGGTAAAATTCGAAATTAATGATGTGGTCGCAAATCAGTCGCAAATTTGCGACTGATTTGCGACCACCAAATAATTTGGTGGGAATCGAAAATTTTCAAACTCCCTCCAAATTAATTCGTGGTCGCAAATCAGTGGCAAATTTGCCACTGATTTACAACCACGGTTAATTTATTCAGAAAAAAAATATTGTGGTCTCAAATCAGTCGTAAATTTAAGACTGATTTGCGACCACGGTTAATTTATTCGGACAAAAAACATTGTGGTCTCAAATCAGTGGCAAATTTGCCACTGATTTGCGACCACGGTTAATTTATTCGAAAAAAACACGTGGTTGCAAATCAGTGGCAAATTTGCGCTGATTTGCGACCACGCAATTTATTCAGAAAAAACATGTAGTTTAAATCGTGGCAAATTTGCCACTAATTTGCGACCAGACAATTTATTCGAAAAACATTGTGGTCTCAAATCGGTGGCAAATTTGCCACGATTTGCTGCCGATTAATTATTCAAATAAAATCATATGGTTTGCAAATTAGTGGCAAATTTGCCACGATTTGCGATCACAAGTAATAATTGTGATAATTTGCCACCACATTCTCAATGCGTGGCAAAATGGTGTAAATCCACAAATAATATTGTAAACCCTAAATTTTTTAATTTTGGTAAATAAATTGAAATATATAAGATTGATAACTTGATTATAAGTTGTACAAACTTCAATTACTAAGAAAACAACAACATTTACCAAATTTACCAAGTTTATAAATAATTTATCTAAAACGCTTAACACATTTATTTAACCTTATATCTCTTATATACATTTCAAATAGTCTCTAAAATTTAAATAAAAACAAATATGATTTTTTTTATATATGTGGTCACTTATAATGGATAGTACATTCCTAAAAATGCAAATAGAAGTTGTAAATGTGGAAAATACATAGAGAAAATGTGAATTTACCCAATGTAATGTAAATCTATTTCATTGCGATTTATGTTATAGTTCAAATTTTGATCTTGTGGTATAAATCGGTGGCAAATTTGCGATTGATTTATGACCTAAGTAATAATTGTGACTGATTTGCCACCACAATCTCAATGCGTGGCAAAGTAGTGGCAAATCAGTCACAAATAATACCCTAAACCCTAAATTTTATGATTTTGGTAAATAAATTAAATTATATAAGATTGATAACTTGATTATAAGTTGTACAAATTTCAATTAATAAGAAAACAACAACATTTACCAAATTTTCCAAATTTACAAATCATTTACCTAAAACACTTAACAAATTTCTTTAACCTTATATCTCTTATATACATTTCAAATGTTCTCTAAAATTTAAATGAATACAAATATGATTTTGTATATATGTGGTCACTTATAATGGTTAGTAATCAAATAAAAATGCAAATAGAAATTGTAAATATGAAAAATACTTAGGAAAAATGTGAATTTACCCTATGTGGTCACAAATCAGTCGTAAAATAGCGACTGATTTGTGACTGTAGTTCAATTTTTGATCTTGTGGTCGCAAATTAGTGGCAAATTTGCCACTGATTTGCGACTACAAATACCAGTCGCAAAGTAGTCGCAATTTAGTCTCTTAATGGTTGCACATTGCGACCAATATGCGACTACAGGTTTTAGTCACAATTTTGCGACCACTTTGCGACTACATCTCCGTAGTCGCAAAGTGGTCGCAAAATCGTGGCAAATATGGTCGCAAATTTTGCGACTACGTATGTGGTCGCAAAATGCAGTGGTATTTTAGCAATTTTCTTGTAGTGTTTTTACGTAGTCATTTGGTGGGTTTTAATTGTTTAATTAATGGTGATTCATCGGTTATTTCACATAAGCTTTTATATTCAATATAGATAGTCATAATTATTTGTGATGCTACGACAAATTGCTTGTTGGATTTATTTCCGTCAATTACACGAACTTATGCGAATAAACCTATTTTTATCTGTACTTTTTGAGTCTTTTTTTAGCTACATAAACTATCATAATTTTTGCAATTACACAAATTTCATTAATATTTACATGTTAAATCGGTATTAAATTTGGTTTTAATTTAAAAATCTGATTTTAATTTGCATTTATTTCGAAGTTAACACCATATTTTCGAATTAAAACAATGTTCAAGAGCTATTTAACGTGTAAATGTTATCAAAATTTGTGTAACATTAATAATTTATGAAGTTTATCTAGTTTACGGAAGAAAAACACAGTTTATGTAGTTAAAAAAAAGACCTCAAAAATATAGGTGGAAATAGATTTATTCGCATTAACCTTTGCTTGTTTGATTATCTAATAGCTATTCTGAGAAAGAAAGAACTACGTGAGTGTTGAATTTATTCATGTGAACTAGGTTTGAAGAGTTTGACATCATAACATGGAAGGGTTATGAATGTTTTGTTACTGCTCATTGTACAAGGTCATATATTCCGTTGGTATGTACAACTACATGCGAGAGTTGAGTAATTAAGTAGATTGAGCACAAATATTTACTATTGTTAGGTCTCTTATAGTTAAACTTTTCGAGTTTAAAAATGTACACTTTTTTACATAATCGAGTGACGTGATTGTAATTTATGATACCATGTGATATCTTTCTACACGAACGTTTTCTTTTGTTGCGAAGAAGTTCCCCTTGCCTCTGTTGCTAAATCTGCCATAGCTACCTCATCTACCATTTTTGATGTTACTGTTGATAATCCGGATTTGATGACTCTGTTGTTGTGCCATTTAAGTTCGACACTGAAATCATCGGTAGAGGTGGAGTTATTCTTCCAATATCGAATCCCAGTAACCATTGACCAAACAGGAAGTATTCGAACTGAGTCTTCCAAAAGAATATAATTTTTCTCTGTCAAGGTTACCATAATACAATTTGTGATATTTAATGGTGGAATACAGTAGGATACGAGCTCCATGGATCTTTCATCCATGAATTTGATACCATGTAAGAAAGGAGAAAAGCTTAACAAATGATGAAACTGAATAATGTTTTCATTTCAATGTTAAAATGTTTGACATCTCATTACATACTACAAATGTTTATTAATAACAAGAAAACATTTCAGCTCGATAAAACCCTAGGGACACTTGTCTCATTTTCCTTCAATCGTTGTTAATTTTCTAGAGATCCGAGTGCTTCAAAACGATACATAACTGTTATCGCCTCTTTCGTACATCCTTGCAATCGCCTCTTTCGTACATCCTTGCAATCGCCTCTTTCTTTTCTCTGTAACCCCTCTATTTTTGTCTTCACATGGCGAAGGTTTCGAGTCTATTCCGACACTGTTTTGCCGTTTTCTTAATGTGAGTTGTTGTTTGGGCTTCCATTCGAATAAGTCCAATTTATCTTTCTTTGGTGAAACATCGTCGTGTAGAATGGTATCCCGACACTGGTGCATCTACTCATGTCACTACCTCGCCAAACAATCTTCAATAATCATAGCCTTACACTGGTTCATACCATGTTATGGTTGGTAGTGGAGAGTTTTTACCCATCACCCATACCGTATCAGCAACACTTTCAACTTTCACAGGTAACATTCCTTTAAAAGATGTTCTTGTTTGTCTTAATATTGTAAGGTCTCTGCTTTCTGTGTTGAAACGTACAACAAACTACTCTTGCACGTTTGAGTTTGATGCTAATATTGTTCGTGTTAATGAAAAAAAACAACAAGGAAGTTGCTAATATTCGGAAGAACACATAATGGACTGGACGTACTAGATGATCCTTCATTTCAAGTTCTCTATGCTCAACAACGAACTATCTGTGCGGAATTGTGGCATAGAAGACTCGATCATCGACACTCACATCCTTCAGCATCTATCTTTAAATGGAGCAATTCCTATGAAAAAAATTACCAGTCTGGTGTGCGACTCTTGCCGACTTTGAAAGCTTCCATTTTTTGCATCTTTGTCTTCTACTTCTAAGCCTTTAGAGAGACTTCATTGTGACATTTGGGGCTCTCTATAGGTTTAGTATGTAAGTCTCTCTATTAAAGATGCTATGAATTATTATTTCTTTTAAAAATGCTTTTAATTAGGGTTCTTAATGTTATTACCAATCTAACATAGAATTTTCATAATATTAACAAACGAAACCTAACACCAAAACTTAATTCACATGATTTTCATCATGAACATCAGTCATTAATTTCATGGTGAATTAAACAAATCTAGTTTGCTCTGATACCAATTGTTAATTTATCTTTTAATGATTTCGATTATGAAAAGAACATATGGTATGTAAGCTGAGAAAGTCGATATATGGACTAAAACAAGCTTCTAGACAATGGTATTTAAAGTTTAATGATATCATCTTGTCATACAGTTTTGTAGAAGTCATCGTTAATCGATGTATCTACATTAAAGTTAGTGGGAGCAAGTTTGTGATTTTAGTCTTATATGTTGATGATATTTTGCTTGCTGCAAACGACATGGGCATGTTACATGATATAAAGAAGTTACATGATATAAAGAAGTATCTCTCTAAGAACTTTGAAATGAAAGATATGGGTGAGGCATCATATGTGATCGGAATAGAAATATTTCGAGATAGAGCACAAGGATTGTTAAGATTGTCTCAAAAAGGATATATCAATAAGATTTTAGAGAGATATAAAATGGACAAATGCTCCGCAGGGATAGGTCCAATTCAGAAAGGGGACAAATTCAGTAAAATGCAATGTCCTAAAAATGAATTAGAGCGTAAAGAAATGGAAAGAATTCCATATGCATCAGTGGTTGGGAGTTTGAACTATGTTCAAATGTGTACTCGGCCAGATATCAACTTTGCGGTTGGTATGTTGGGTCGATATCAAAGTAATCCCGGAATGGACCATTGGAGAGCTGCAAAGAAGGTTCTCAGGTACTTGCAAGGCACCAAAGAGCACATGCTTACATACAAGAAATCTGATCACCTTGAGGTCATCGGATATTCAGATTCAGATTATGCCGGATGCGTTGACAGTAGAAAATCGACGTTTGGCTATTTGTTCCTATTAGCTGGGGTAGCAATATCATGAAAAGTGGAAAACAGTCTGTCATTGCTACTTCCACTATGGAGGCCGAATTTGTGGCATGCTTTGAGGCCACAATTCACGTATTGTGGTTGCGGAACTTTATCTCGGGACTTCGTATTGTCGACACTATAGCGAGGCCGCTGAGAATTTATTGTGATAATTCCGCAGCTGTCTTCTTTTCAAAGAATGACAAGTACTCTAAAGGTGCTAAGCACATGGAGTTAAAGTACTTAGCTGTCAAAGAAGAAGTACAGAAACATAGAGTGTCATTTGAACATATAAGAACAGATATGATGGTAGCAGATCCGTTAACTAAGGGACTACCACCTAAAATGTTTATTGGTCATGTAGAGCGTATGGGTATTATAAACAAAGCCTTGCTATTATGATTATGATATGTTCATTATATGTATGACACTATGAATTCAATTTAAGTTATGTTTCTGGTTTTAATAGATATGTTATCATTAAAGTATGTGTATACATTTATGGTTCTTAGATAACATGTGATTAAATTGAGAATTAAGGTTATTCTCGATATAAAGAAACTATATATGAAATTGAGATTGTTTTGTGATACATGGAAGGGATCATGTCATCTAATGATGTGTGACCGCCATGATATGATCAATTCTAATTTTATTATAATAGTTGAAATTGAAATGAACTTGATATAAAGTGCACATTAAGGTTGTTGAATCATCAAGTCGACACAAGGTCAAGTGGGAGAATGTAAGAATATTTATATTCTTATATGTGACCTATGTGTCTTTAGATTTAATTATAATAATCAAGTTCATATTAATGTTATAATTCTAATATATAAGACGATACCGTGATGAATCGGTTTCGATTAATGATATTAGAATTTGGGTGCATTGATAACCCTCCTCCCTTGTCTATGATATTTAATAAGTGTAATTTTCTCTAATGTTATATATATTGCATTAATAGTTAATAATGAATATTTATTAACTACAAATAAATAAGAAAATGTTTTATATATATATATAATGATTTAATGGAAGTTAATGAAAGTGGTTATGAAGTGGTTATTAACCATCACAACTCTAGAGAGAGAGAGACGACCATAGGGGAGAGGAAGTGTTTTTCTTCTCATAAAAGTGAGTTAAACTTCATTAAATAGTAGAATAAGAGAAAAAACAACTCATCAATTCCTTATTCATCAAAGGAATAATTAAAGAAGATCAAAAGGAGGAGAAGATCAAATCAATCTAATTGCTTATGGATCAAGGTTAGTATTTTTCTTCTTCTAAAAGAAAAGTTTAAGGTTGAATTAAATCAAATTTAGAGATTCTTGGGATTAGATTTCATAATCGAAATCATTAATTTCCTCATCAATCTACTTCCCACAACAGCTTTAGAAGACTATGTTTCACCTTTTGAGAAGTTATACGGCAAGCCTCCCAACTATTCTGCACTTAGAGTATTCGGCTGCAGCTATTTTCGAGCGTTACGTGAATACGCTGCAAATAAGTTTGACCAACAAGAAGAGTGTACATTAGCACACATGTGATTTTCTCTGAAAATCGATTTTCTTTATACGTTATGTACTCTCAACTTCAGCAAACTGAGAAAATTCCTCGACTCACAGCCTGGTACAAAAGTTTTGCATCATCCTCTTCAACCAATGAGGAGGCTATTGCTCCAACACATGGACACACAATATCCATGCAAAACATCATCTTACCTTTTGATATTAGCTTTGCAACAACAACAAAAGCTCCCCTCTCATCTCTTACACTCCCAATTAACAACAGTTCATTAGTAAACACAAAAGCTCTGATCTTGATCCTATTGACGACAACTTCATCTCATTCACAGATAGTTCAAAATTATCCAGTTCAACAGCTAATGTTCACCCCATGGTAACCATATTAAAGATAGGAATTACTAAGAAAAATCCAAGGTACGTTCTTCTTACACATAAGATTACTTATCCAGGACCAAAAACTGTGAATGATGCCATGAAAAACCCAGGTTAGAAATCAGCAAGGGAAGAAGAAATCGCAAACTTCCATGAGACAAACACTTGGAGCCTTGTTCCTTCCGAACGCCATATGCATATCCTAGGGATGCAAATGGGTTTTTCGAACTAGTGTACACGCCATGGGTCATTAAAAAAATCTAAAAGCACGTCTTGTAGCTCAGGGATTAAAAAAAAAGGAATAAAGTATCTCGAAACATGTAAAGAAAAAAACCAACAATAGTGCTTAGCACTAGCCCAAGACCGTAATACCCAAGGAACCCGAAAGAAAGTAAGAGAACAAACCCTCTAAGTATGAATAAGAATATGGAAGAAGACTTAAAAGATACTTGAATACTTCTAAGAGAATTAGAAGACACTTGAGAACTTATGTAGAAAGACACTCTTTTATTGTAGTTGTTTTAACTTGTTATTGTTGTTACAAATGAGGGGATAGGGAGCTATTTATAGGCTCCAAAACTACAAAATATCTTACACCATTCTCTAGATATTTCTACAACAATATCTAGATATTTTTACAACAATATCTAGATATTTAAATATTAGAATTCTCTAGAAAAACAAAAGGATAAGATATAAAGATATTTCTAGATATTCTAGAATTTGGACTTAATTTAGGTTGATCCAATTAATAAGTTATTGGGTCAATAACCCATAATTAAATTTGACCCAAATCAAGTTTAATTTTAATACTCCCCCTTAAACTTGATTTTGTCAACTAACCCGAGCTTCGAGCGGAGTAATTCAAATTGACCTCTTGGTAATGATTTTGTAAAGATATCGGCAACGTTGTCCTCACTTCGAACCTCCAAAGCTTCAATTGTCCCATTAAGCACCTTCTCTCGTATGAAGTGATGTTCTAACTCAATGTGCTTCGTCCTTGCATGAAACATCGGATTATTTGCTAACTTAATAGCACTTTGATTATCTCCGTAGATTGCAATCGGCTTATTGATTGGCTCGAACAAATCCCCAATCAGCCTACGAAGCCATACACACTCTTGAGTTGCTAGTGTTGAAGCTTTATACTCTGCTTCAGTAGTAGATAGTGACACCGTTGCTTGCTTCTTGCTACACCAAGAAACACTCGTATCACCACATAAGAACACATAACCTGAAGTTGATTTTCGGTCATCTTGATCTCCACCAAAGTCAGCATCTGTGAATCCAGATAGACAAATCTTAGCATTGTACTTGTACACCAATCCCATACCAAGAGTTGTCTTCACATACTTCAATATCTTCTTTGCTGCCTCTAGATGTGGTTTTCTTGGTGATTGCATAAAACGACTTACAAGACCTACCGCAAAGGCAATGTCAGGTCTTGTTATAGTTAAATATAGAAGACATCCTACAAGAGAGCGATAAGGTCGAGGATCAGGTAGTAGGGATCCTTCATCGCGTCCGAGCTTTATGTTCACATCTATTGGAGTAGTGCGTGTTTTTCCTTCGTGTATCCCAAACCTCTCAACAATCCTTTTTGCATAGCTTTGTTGGCCGATGAATATTCCACCACTTACTCTTTCAACTTCCAAACCAAGAAAGTTATTCAGCTCACCCAACTTCTTCATTTCAAACCTTATCGACATATCCTCTTGTAGTCGAGTAATTTCACCATCATCATTACCAGTAACTATCATATCATCCACGTAAAGAAGAACTATCACATGGACACCTCCATTCTTTTTGAAGAATAGACTTGGATCAGAATCTGATGTCACATAACCACAAAACTGAAGGAATTGAGCAAGCTTTCCATACCAGGCACGTGGAGCTTGTTTTAACCCATACAAAGCCTTTTTGAGCTTGCACACATAATCAGGATGTTCTCGTGATTTGAAACCAAGTGGTTGCTCCATGAAAATACTTTTATCAAGCTCACCATATAGAAAAGCATTTTTCACGTCTAATTGCCACAACTTCCAACCAAAACTAGCGGCTAAAGATAAAAGTGAACGTACCGTAGTCATTTTTGCCACTGGACTGAAAGTCTCATCATAGTCTTCTCCATACTTTTGAGAGAACCCACGAGCAACCAACCTTGCCTTAAATCTATCAATGCTCCCATCTGTTTTTCGCTTAATTCGATACACCCATTTACAAGAGATGGGTTAGACATCCTTGGGTTTTGGAACCAAATCCCAAGTTTCATTCTTTATGAGAGCATTCATCTCCTCCTTCATTGCGGTTTTCCACTCGCTAATGCCTTTTGCTTCATCATAAGAGGATGGCTCTTCTTCATCTAATGGAGAGGCAAAGTAGCATGAGTAAGTAGTGATGAACCTTTCATCTCTAAATCGAGCAGGCCTAACAATATTCCTTTTAGGTCTTTGATAGGCCATGGAATCATGATGTTCATCATCATCTTCCTCTTGATTTATGCTCCCCCTTTCAACTTGCATCTCTTTTTCATGACTTACGCTTTCACTTGGCATTTGAAGAGCAGTTTCATCAATCTTGGGAGAACCCACACCATCTTGCTCAACTAATACTTGAGGTGGCCCAAAGTATGAAGAAACTTCATCAAAGACAACATCACGAGACACAATGTACTTGTTTGTCTTTGGATCCATACATCTCCACCCCTTCCTCTGTTCATCATATCCGACAAAAATGCATTTCTTTGCCTTTGCCTCCAATTTGGTTCTTTGAGAGTCAAACACATGAACGTAGCAGACTGATCCAAATATTCTGAGATGTTTCACTGTCGGCTTCTTCCCATGAACCATCTCATAAGGAGATTTCATATTATTTGGGCTAAGTGGCATCCGATTGATGACATATGTTGCACACCTCATACCTTCCGCCCATAAGGCTTTTGGCAAATTCTTGTCATGTAACCAACTTCTACATGTCTCGGTTAAATGACGGATCTTCCTTTATGCTACTCCATTTTGCTGAGGCGTATATGCACATGTAAATTCTCTTTTGATACCATGCTTTTGGCAAAAAGAAAGAAAATCCTTTGACATGAACTCTCCCCCATTATCCGTCCTCAGAGTTTTAATCTTCCGACCCAATTCTCCTTCCACGGTAATCTTAAATTCTTGAAATCTTGAGAATACTTCCGATTTTTCTTTCACAAAGTATACCCAAGTGTACCGTGAAAAATCATCAACGAACAATAACATGTAGCGAAATCCAGAATATGAGGATGTTCTCGTAGGACCCATCAAATCACTATGGACCCTTTCCAATGGAGCACAACATCGTGAAGTGGAGTTATCAAATGGAAGTCTATGTGATTTTCCATATTGACATCCTTCACAAAGTCTCCCTTCATCTTGAATCTTTAACTTTGGGAGCCCATTAACCAAATTCTTATTTACCACCACCTTGAGCTTAGTCATATTTATATGACCAAGTCGAGCATGCCATATAAAAGCATTATCATTGGTACTCATCTTTTCCACATAGGAGTTTGAGGCCGATAAGACGTATAAGTCTTTAACTCGTGCTCCGGTGTGAACTACATCCGCCTTTAACTCTTGAATATTTTTTAAAAATTTAACGTCTTTTGGACCAAACAAAACATAATTACCTGAGTCTACTGCATTCACCACCGAGAGAAGATTCTTTTTCACTCCAGGGACGTGGTACACGTTCTTGAGTGTGATTGGGCTTCCATCATCTCCTTCAATAACAACCGTTCCTTCTTTCTCGACACGGTGAATTGAATTATCTGCAGTTATGATGGCTTCCTTCCCATCATGACGTTGAAGACTTGAAAATAACTTCTCATCTCCAGTAATATGATGGCTACAACCCGAATCCACAATCCAATTATTTGCAAGAGTTTTAGTTGCAGTTGTACCTGAAGATGCACCCTCTAACGTGAAACATTTTCCCCATTCTTCATCTTCAATATGACCTTTTGATTCCACCATATTTGTTTCTTTCAGCTTAACTCGGCAATCTTTTTTAAAGTGCCCAAGTTTTCCACAACGGTAGCACTTGAATCGTTTCTTGTCTCCAGTAGAAGATCTTTCACGTTCATCATTGCTTTTAACACCAACATTATTGGGTTTGGCTTTAAAGCTTTTCGTAGCCCATCCTTGAACCGAAGTTACAAACGGTGTATATTCAGGTCATAAACCTCGAATAATATACCGTTTTAACCGAGCATCTGAAATAGACTCTTCCGGATTAAGAGTGTTAATCTCAGAGCAAAGATTTTTTACCTTGATGAAAAACTCTGATATGGAAGACTCCCCCTGCTTCGCATTTGCCAACTCGTTCTCTAGCAACTGTAGACGAGCCTCGTTCTTCTTGTTAAACAACTTATCTAACGCTTGCCAAATAGAACTCGCAGATGTACACCTCGAGACATGCTCAAATACCCCCGAAGATATTGACCTCTTTAAAGCAAACTCCGCCTTGGCATTTTTTCGTGTCCACTCTTTTGTCGCTTCCGCGGTTGCAGCATCTCCCCTTGGTGGTGTTGTGCTACTACCACCGACGACATCCCATAAGTCCTCGCTCACCAAGTATGACTCCATACATGACTTCCATAACCGATAGTTGGATTGGGTTAAGATCTCCATTCCTAATCCAATAACACGACCTTCCATACTTAGAGTAAACCCGAGCTCTCTTTAAACTCCGATCTTGATGTACACAAAACTAGAATGGCTCTGATACCATGTAAAGAAAAAAACCAACAATAGTGCTTAGCACTAGCCCAAGACCGTAATACCCGAGGAACCCAAAAGAAAGTAAGAGAACAAACCCTCTAAGTATGAATAAGAATATGGAAGAAGACTTAAAAGATAGATATTTTTACAACAATATCTAGATATTTAAATATTAGAATTCTCTAGAAAAACAAAAGGATAAGATATAAAGATATTTCTAGATATTCTAGAATTTGGACTTAATTTAGGTTGATCCAATTAATAAGTTATTGGGTCAATAACCTATAATTAAATTTGACCCAAATCAAGTTTAATTTTAATACATTTCACCAAAGAAACATAAACTGGGCTCATTCGAATGGAAGTCCAAACAACAGCTTTCATTAAGACAACGGTATCTGAACAGACTCGTCACCTTCACCATGTAAATTAAAGAAAAAAACAGAGGTGTTTCACAGGAAAAAGGGCGATTTCAAAGACATACGAAAGATGCGATAACGTTTATGAATCGTTTTGAAGCAGTCGGATCTCTAAAATATTATCAACGATTGAAGAAAAACGAGACAACTGTCCCTAAACTTTTATCGAGCTTAAATCTTCTCTTGTTATAAACAAACGTTTGTAGTATGTAATGAGATGTCAAACATTTTTACGTTGAAATGAAAATTTTATTCAGCTTCATCATTTGTTAAGCTTTTTTCCCTTTGTTACAATTAGGCAAGAATAACGATTAGACTAAAACGTAAAACAGTTTGATTCTTTTATTTCATTAATTTGAAATGAATCCATATCCAATGATTTAGTTCATCTATTATTAAAAAATAAAACAATTTTATTTTTATCCATTGTATCTATCATGACTAGAAAATAAGTTAATTTTTATATTTGTGTATCTTTTATACTTATATGGAAAATATATAATTTCACTGCTTTTTTTTTTTAATTAAAAGAACTAATTAAATAATTATCACCATTTTTATTTCATTTATATAAATTTTACTGTTACATTACTTTTTATTTTAACTGATATTTGTAACTCTTTACCTATGTCCTATACCTAGACTATTTCCTTGATCCGTAGGTGCAAAAGCATTGGTTGAACCCCTTTTGAAATGATCTTGGTTACTTGTATATTGTAAATTTTTTTCATCTTTTAAATCATCTTTCAAATAAAGCTTTTCAATCCATTTCTTTTCTTCTATATAAAAACCTTTCTTATATCCTATACGAGGATTATATATTGATATAGGTGTGTTTCCTACATTGATTTTGATAAGATTACCGTCGGTTTTTCTGAATTGTCTTGCTTCGGTGGTGGCCGGCCGGTGTGTGATCCAATACCATCTTAATAGCCATAAGTGTTGCGATAATCAACAACTTCATGCTTTATTTTTGTGAGTTAGATATAAGATTTAAAGTTTTGTATATTAGTAATTGTTTTGCAGTTTACAATAATGCCTCCCCAATGAGTTTCTATTTATAGTGTTTAAAACATGACCACATTGATTGATTTTAAACGGTACGTTTATAAATGTAGACATATGAATGATGAAATTATAAATATTTAATAGAGAAATAAATAATAAAAATTTCATATAAAAATTATCTCATATCACTAATATTTTTAAGAAAAAAATATATTATAAATAATTACTATTGAATTTAGAAAATTTATAGTAATTTTATTAATTTTTTATTTGTAGTAATCTACTAGTTGTGTCTTCTATAGCAGATTGTTCCCCAGTCTCAACCCCATTGCCTTTGCAACCTGACAAAGCTCCAAACCAACAAGACCCTTTTGAAAATCATATTTATTCTGAATTCTTGCTAGAAAACGCTAATACCTTATTCTTACTCGAATTGATATTCAATGCTGTATCAATATCTTTCTGGGCTTTCATTATTAGAGCACATATTTTATACGAAATTATTTGACCAAAAGAAATTAAATTGGGCTCATTCGAATGTAAATCCAAACAACATATCTCATAAAGACAACGGTGTCTGAATACACTCGTCACCTTCGCCATGTAAAGACAAAAACAGAGGTGTTGCACGGAAAAAAGGGCGATTTCAAAGTTGTAAGAAAGATGTGATAACGGTTATGAATTGTTTTGAAGCACTCGGATCTCTAAACAATTAGCAGCGATTGAAGAAAAACGAGACAAGTGTCCCTAATATTTTATCGAGATTAAATCTTCTCTTGTTATAAACAAATGTTTGTAGTATGTAATGAGATTTAAAACATTTTTACATTGAAATGAAAATGTTATTCAGCTTCATCATTTGTTAAGTTTTTTTTCCATTCTTCCAATTAGGCAAAAATAATGATCAGACTAAAACATAAAATAGTTTGATTCTTTTATTTCATTCATTTGAAATGAACTCATATCCAATTATTTATTTCATCTATTATTAAAACATAAAACTATTTGGTTTTTATCCATTGCATCTATCATGACTAGAAAATAACTTAATTTTCATCATTGTTTATCTTTATGATTATATGGAAAATGTATAGTTCCACTGCTTTTTTATATTAATTAAAAATATTAATGAAATAAATATCACCATTTTTATTTAATTTATTCAAATTTTGTTGTTACATTACTTTTATTTTAACCGATATTTGTAACTCTTTACCTATGTCCTATACCTGGACTATTTCCTTGATCCGTAGGTCTAAAAGCATTGGTTGAAACCCTTTTGAAATAATCTTGAGTACTTGTATATTGTAATCTTTTTTCATCTTCTAAATCATCTTTCAAATAAAGCTTTTCAATACCTCTCTTTTCTTCTACACCAAATCCTTTTTTATATCCTATACGAGGATTATATATTGATATAGGTGTGTATCCTACATTGATTTTGATAGGATCACCGTCGGTTTTTCTGAATTGTCTTGCTTCGGTGGTGGTCGGTGTATGGTCCAATACCATCATGATAGCCATAAGTGTTGCGATAATCAACAACTTCATGCTTTATTTTTGTGAATTAGATATAAGATTTAAAGTTTTGTATATTAGTAATTGTTTTGCAGTTTACAATAATGCTTCCCCAATGAGTTTCTATTTATAGTGTTTAAAACATGACCACGTTGATTGATTTTAGACTGTACGTTTATAAATGTAGACATATCAATGATGAATTTGTAAATATTTAATAGAGCAATAAATTAATGAAAATTTTATATTAAAATTATCTCATATCACTAATATTTTTAAGACAAATATATTTTTTAAATAATTACTATTGAATTGAGCAAATTTTAGTAATTTTATTAATTTTTCATTTTACTATTTATAAACAATATTAATATATATATAAATTTATGCAAATTTCATATAAAAATTATCTCATATCATTAATATTTTAAGAATAAAAAAATTATCTCATATCATTAATATTTTAATATATATATATTACAAATAATTACTATTGAATTGTGAAAATTTGTTGTAAATTTGTTATCATCTTGATGTTTATAAGCAATGTTACTATATATATAAATTCATAACAATTTGATATAAAAATTATCACATATCATTCATATTTTTTTAACAAAAATATATAGAATACAAATAATTACTATTTAATCGTGAAAATTTATAGTAATTTTGTTAATTTTTCATCTTACTATTTATTAGCAATGTTACTATATATATATATATATCTATATATATATATATGCAAAATTTCATATAAAAATAATCTCATATCATTAATATTTTGAAGAAAAATATATATTACAAATAATTACTATTGAATTGTGAAAATTTGTTGTAAATTTGTTATCATCTTGATGTTTATAAGCAATGTTACTATATATATATAAATTCATAACAATTTGATATAAAAATTATCACATATCATTCATATTTTTTTAACAAAAATATATAGAATACAAATAATTACTATTTAATCGTGAAAAATTATAGTAATTTTGTTAATTTTTCATCTTACTATTTATTAGCAATGTTACTATATATATATATATCTATATATATATATATGCAAAATTTCATATAAAAATAATCTCATATCATTAATATTTTTAAGAAAAATATATATTACAAATAACTACTTTGAATTGTGAAAATGTGTAATAAATTTGTTTACTTTTTATTTACTATATATATATTTATGAAAATTTCATACAAAACTTATGTCATACCATTAATAATTTATAATATATTACAAAAAATTACTATTGTATTTGTAGTAATTTTGTTAATTTTTCGTCTTACTGTTTATAAGCAATGTTGCTATATATATATATATATATATTAAATTTATAAAAATTTCATATAAAATTATCTCATATCATTTATATTTATTAAGAAAAATATATATTACAAACAATTACTATTGAATTGTGAACATTTTAATAGTTTTACTAGTTTTTCATATTTTTTTATATAAGTAATTATATATATATATTTTTTATACAGTACGTTTATTAATTTTAGATAGTACGTTTAAAAACATGACCACAATTGATTGATTTTAAACGGTATGTCTATAAATGTAGACATATTAATGATAAAGTTACAAATATTTAATACAACAATATATTTATGAAAATTTGATATAAAAATTATCTCATATAATATTTTTAAGAAAAATATATATTACAAATAATTACTATTCAATTATGAAAATTTGTAGTAATTTTTTTAACTTTTCATCTTACTGTTTATAAACAATATTAATATATATATAAAAATTAATGGAAATATCATATAAAAATTATCTTATATTATTAATATTTTTTAAAAAAATCTATATTACAAATAATTACTATTCAATTATGAAAATTTCTAGTAATTATTTTAATTTTCATCTTATTTATAAGCAATGTTATGATATATATATTTATGAAAATTTCATATAAAAATGATCTCATATCATGAATATTTTTTTAAAAATATATGTTACAAATAATTACTATTGACTTGTGAAAATATTTTTGTAATTTTGTTAATTTTGCATCTTGCTGTTTATAAACAATGTCACTATATATGTATAAATTTATGAAAATTTCATATAAAATTTATCTCATAAAATTAATATTTTTAAGAAAAATATATAGTACAGATAATTAATAATGTATTGTGAAAATTTGTAGTAATTTTGTTAATTTTTCATCTTACTGTTTCTAAAGAATGATATTATATATATAGATATATACATTTATGAAATTTTCATTTAAAAATTATCTCATATCTCTAATAATTTTTAGAAAAATATATATTCAAAATAATTACTATTGAATTGTTAAATTTTGTAATAATTTGTTAATTTTTTATCTTACTGTTTATAAACAACGGAAAAAACCTTAAAACACACACAAATTTACTAACATTTGATAGAAAAATATAAAAACTTTTTTACTGCCATTTTAAATCACGAACTAAAATTTTGTCTTAAAAATACATCAACTATCTAATTTTGTGATTTCGACACCAACGAGTTAACAGTCGTTAACGTTGTTAATAGAGTTAATTAGATGGTGTTAAATTTATTAATGCTGTTTAAACTTAACTTAGCCATAGCCCAAACAAAATATTTTCCTCTCACCCGAAAATAGGAGTCTTGAAGCCGGAAAAAATTACAACTCGAAATCGAAAGAAGAAATATCATCTTCCACCCAAATTTTTTTTATTTCTTCTTCATCGTTTTGGTTTTTGTTGTTGTCGTTTGATTTCAGGTTTTTGAGTTTCATTTTTGTTTTGTTCTTCGATTTCTCTCTCTTTCTCGAGTTTCTATTTCGATTTCGAGTTGTAATTTCAAATTTGCGAGTTGTGATTTCGAATTTGCGAGTTAGGGTTTCGAATTAGGGATTCAGGATTTCACTTGGATGGACTTAGGGATATAGGGTTTCGACTTAAATTGATTTAGGGATATAGGGTTTCAAATTGATTTAGGGATATAGGGTTTTGAATTGAGTTAGGGATGGGTTTTGAATTGATTTAGGGATATAGGGTTTCAGTTGGAATCGATTTAGGGGTTAGGGCTTCGAATTGGAATCGGTTGGAATCGATTTTGGGATTTTGGGATCAAATTGGAATCGTTTGTAAGAAAGAGTTGTAATTTCCGAATAGGATTTTCGAATTGCCCAAGCAATAGGATTTTTGAATTGGAATCGGTTGTAAGAAAGAGTTGTAATTTCTGCTTGATTATCAATGCAAAGCAGAATCAAGCAGAAATTATGGACATGACAATATCACACATCACACTCAAGCAGAATCAAGCAATAGGATTTTTGTTCTGTATTTTCAGTGTCATGAATAACATCACACTCAATTTGCATTATGGACGTCTAATGCATTACAAAGACAACAATTTCATATATATTGGAGGGTTGGTTAAGAAGAACATGGTTATCGACAAATTTGGTATAAGCTTGAACATGAGGATATGGATTCGGCAAGACTTGTGGGAGATAAAGATGTAGGAATAAGGAAAATATGTACCTTAGCCGTCAACAGTGGAGATGCAATTGATGTGTTTATTGAGCAAATTGTGTCAATAACTTCAATTGATCCACTTGATCCAAATTGTGTCAATATTCAAAAGAAACACATAACACAGCAACAATAAACTCATATTCAAACATAACAACTAAATCTTCATAATTTCTCACATTACTTCTCCATAATTGTAAGGATAATGGTTGTCACAACCACAAAACCTTCCCACGAAATTAAGATGAATTGTCATAGCAAATTTTTCCTCTCTTTTGATGCCATAATTTCATTTTCCAACTTCTTCTTCTCATCATCTCGTGACATATTCTCTATTCCAGCACTAATTGGAGCTTTCACTAATGTCGAATGGGAATTGTTTGAATTTATACAAGTGTATTTCTTAAGTTGCCGCTTAAGCACCTTTAATTCTTCTATCTGATGTTGAAACAATTATGGAGCTTCTAATAAACTTACCTTCTGCCAACCATGTGGCTTTTCTTCATCAGCCCATTTGAAGAATCCATGTTTCTCACATCTATAAAATCTTCTTTGTGGATTTTTGTTTGTACAAGCTTTCACAATGGATGTCGCTATGTTATAATTGCAAAGCATAACCCCAACAATCGTCCGTTCCCCCTATTCTAGCTCCAAGAACTCGCATCTGAGATTTGACTCCTTTCCATACTCCTTTCCATAGATCGATTGAAGAAGAAAATTGAAAAGGTGATTGACGAAGAAGATTGAAGAAGGCGATTTGCGATTTCTGTGGCGTTTAGGGTTTTTACATTTAGGGAAGAAGAGAGTGTTTATGGAAGAAGAAATGAAGACCTCCGTTATGTTTAAAATGGCGTGACTAAACTTAATCTCGTTTATTTTTCTTTGTTAACAATTCTAACGTTTGTTATCCCATCGGTGTCTAAATCACGAAATTAGAAAGTTCATTTATTTTTCGGACAAAATTTATAGTTCGTGGTTTAAAATGGGAGTAAAAAAAATTTTGTATATTTTTTAAGTTTTTCCATATAAACAATGTTTATATATAGGATAAATGTTGTAGTTCATTTTGTAAAAGCAAAGCATCAAGTGTCATCTCATAACCAAATTAGATGATTTTTTGTTTTAGCAATTCAACTCAAAATAAAATAACATATGTATAAAATAAAACTATTTGGACACTTTATAAGAGAAACAGTGTGTAACCAATATACTACTATAACTATTTGGACAAATGTCTAAAATAGCACATTTCTAAGTTTTTATTCCAAAAATAGCATCATTAATTTAAATTTCCAATAATAGCACAAATTTAAGATTAAAATGCATTAAAACTATATTTTAATACAAAATATTAAACCATAAATTGGAAAAAATGAACCCAAATATAATACTTTAAATTTATGTATAAATTATTTAAAATAAATAAGTATTTTTTACATAAGTATTTGTGCTATTTTGGGAGTTTAATTTTGAGATGCTAGATTTGGAAGAAAAACTTTAAAAGGTGTTATTTTAGGGTATTACTCTAACTAATTGATATATAACTATTTTGTTTAATATATATATATATATATATCTGTTTTTAGTTTAAATAGCAAAATTTAGGAACTAGACGCTATTGCAGAAAAAGCCTTAAGACTCAATCTTAGATCTGATTGTGTTGGATTCAAGTTTCATAATAAATCTTATATCTAATTTTGTTAGACATTGTCATGTTTTCATTTATGACTTGTATTTGTGATTGTTGAATGCTGATAAACATGTTTGCTGATATTTTTTTGGATAAGCATTTCTTGCTAATGTTAATTAATTCTATGCATAAGAGATCATTCCTAAATTGGCATAAGATATTCCTAAATTATGAATAAAATATGACTACTAACCTCAAATTTAGTAAAGAATTTTTAATATTAAGGAAATCTGATCCTTAATTCTAACAAGAAGATGTGTAACCAAGACGCTACAGTATTCAATCAACATAAATCGCCTTGTTTAATGTACATTCTTTTGTTCAATGGGATCGAACCTTGGACATATGTGTAAAACAAGGAGTGTGTTACCAATATGTTATGGTAGTTAATCGACATATAAGCATTTTATTCTAGCAAAATTAGGTTTTCAGCTTTATTTTAATTGGAAGATAATAAAGTATTTTTTGATTGGTCAAAATGTTATAATAGTGAATTTTTATATTAAGTGTTATATTTTTCATTAAAACCTAATTTAATGTTAATATAGAGTATTTCTCAAAAATAAATTTTAATGAAACATTTAGTTCAATAATACAAAATAACCAAAGAATTGGTAATTTAGCTATGATATTTTTTAAAAATGGTGTGATTGTAGCAGTTCCGCGTGAGAATTACTAAAAAGCCATCGTATTGTAAACGTGTGACCATTGCATAGGATAACGTTTATAATAGAGTAATACCCTAAAATAGCACATTTTAAAGTTTTTCTTCCAAATCTAGCATAATAAAATTAAATTCCCAAAAATAGCACAAATACTTATGTGAAAATACTTATTTATTCTAAATAAATTATACATAAACTTAAATTATTCATTATTTCCAATTTAGGGTTTAATTTTTTTCTATTAAAATATAATTTTAATGCATTTTAATGTTAAATTTGTGCTATTATTAGAAATTTAAACTAATGATGTTATTTTTGAAACAAAAACTTAGAAATGTGCTATTTTAGACATTTGCCCTTTATAATAGGTATGATATACGGTGAAGTTAGCAACAACAAAAATAGCTTAGAAACTAACAATATTAAATAAGTTGTATTAACTTCCATAGAATTTGCCAATAACCCTTCATCTCCAAGCATGTGTTAACTATCCCTTCAGCTCATTTCGTGTGCATTAACTTTGCAACATTCCTTAGGTTTCAGTTGGGTCTTTTAGAACTTGTATCAAAGAGAGAATGAGCTATTTTTATGTTGCAACAAACCTAATGTATTTTAGATTGCGTTTTTGGTCTAAAGTGGTGCAAATAAGTCTTTGAAGTTGCTTGGCTCATGCTCTTGTCAGAGGTACAGTTGGTACAACCAATGTTTCTTCAGGTTCAAGCTTAGCACCTTCTCGCTCATGGTCCTTTTCTTCTTCAGGTTTAAACTTAGCACCTTCTAGTTCACGGTCCTTTGATCTAGTCCTTGTGATCTTTAAGATCACATCACTTCCTTCCTCTTGAAAATGATTTATCCTCAAATCAAGCTCATCTACAACAAAAAAGAGTCAAATCAAAAACGTTGAAGTTAGTATTCACATTATACTTACCTTGAAAGAATATTTTGTAAGCATTGTTAGTGATCAGCTCAAGGATTGAGATGGACCGTCACTCCCTAACATCAATTTGGATTTCGTTGGTCTGAAAAACTTCCCTTGCTCACAAGAAACCAAATCGAGTCACAAGGCACAAAGACCATCCTGCATCGCCTTTCATTTGCTTGCTATGCATTCGGCTCATTTCTCAAATGTTTCCACTGATCTTAATCAACTTGAATGGTAAACTTCATTAGCCACTAGTTAAATAGCCACGTTTTTGGTGCATGAGCTTTCATTCTTTAAGTTTGTATTCCTTGGGCTTTCATAACAAAAATTCAAAACACAAAGTCATATGTTCAAAAGTATATTCCTTCGATCTAGCAAACATTTTATCTTTTAGAACATCTAAATAAGTTCCAAATGCACAGCATGATCATCAATGATTTTGTTATAGACCAGAATGTCATTAAAGTGAAAAATATCGAAAATGTTAGTTAATGCTGTCAAAACATGTGAAGCCTCTTTAGCATTATAACATGGGTTCAAATGTTCTCTCTTACAGAATCTATCAACAAATATAGAAACTCTCAAAAATCGATTAGGCTCACACAATTTATCTTTATCAAATAGAAAACCTCCATGGCTAAAGAATTTTATATGTTCAAGTTTCCGAAAAGATTGGAGCACATTTGTAAAATCAACAACTGAAATGTAAAGTTCCTTGATGTATTCAAAATCATGCAACTTAACTTCGGGAATGAAAATCAGAGCATTCACTTTAGACAATGTATCAACCATAATATTTTTCTTACTTTGCTTGCATTGGATGACATAGGGAAACATCACAAGGGATGCTCCTGATTTAAAGACAATCTGATCCAAAATTTCTTGGGTTGGTGAAAAACTCCTTTAGTTGTCTTTAGGGAAAACTCCTTCAAAGTCCTGGAAAAGAAAAGTCATTTCACTCGGCATCACCGGTGCAAGATCAGACAAGTTCATAAGAGCTTTCTTATAGACAAACATAAGAACTTGTTATTTTGAAAATAAGGCTCTCTGAATCTCACGTGCTTCACAAAAAAGTTAGAGTGTTTCCTCATAATTTTGCTCTCGCTGGCTTTTTTCTTGGTTTTGCTCTCACTCTCATTATCTTTTTGATGGTGATTAGTATTTAGATCACTTGAATCCTCTTGCTCCTTCTTTTTTTAAGATGTACCTGATCTTGATAGATTTTTCGGGGTAACATATATAGGAACTAAAGTGATCTTCTTTCCTTTGAACTCAAATGATTGGTTTTTGGTGAAACCATCATGGGTAACTCTTCTATCATACTATCATGGTCATTTTATCCAACTTCCATTGGCAATACATCACATAACACCTCATTTTCATACCTTCCAATACATAAGATTACCTTAATTTGACTCACAATTCACATCTCCCCATTGTCATTCAACCATTGAAGCTTGTAAAGTCTCAGGTGCTTACTGGTTTTCAAACCAAACTTCTTCACCATGGTCTGACTTGCCACATTGGTACAGCTTCCTCCATCTATGATAAGGTTGCACACTTTCCTTGAACAATACACCTTGTGTGAAAAAGGTTCTCATGCTGCTCATTCTCTTATGTCTTGGCCTGAACAGTCAAGGACCTTCTAATTACCAATAGGTTTCCAGGAGCTGCTGGCTCTTCACAATCTTCTAGTGACGGCATAGACTGAAACAACTTCTTTCTCACTTTTGGTAACAATTTCTCCACTTTCCAGTAACAACATGGTCCGTTTGTTTGGGAATTCATTGGCATAGTGCCCTTTGCCATGACACATGAAGCATGTCACATCCGGGTTCTTGGTTTTGTTTGGTACATTGCTTTCTTTGGTTTTTTGTTTAGCAATAGTTGGCTTTGTCTCAAATGGTGGCCTTTGGGGTGGTCTAGCTTCCTTGGAGTAATTTGGCCTCATGCTAGATTAACTAGCACTATAAGATTGGCGTGAAATTCCCCTCCTATTTAGCTTCTGTTTTACTGGAATCGCCTTGTACAACATCTCCTCCAAGTCCACATAATGCTCAAACTCTAAACAGTTTTGTATGTCTCTGTTCATGCCACTTAGAAATATTTCCATGGTGGCTTCTCTATCCTCCTCAATACCAGCTTTGATTATGAGAGTCTCCATATCTTGGTAATAATCTTCCATACTCCTACTCCCTTGAGTAAGTCTCTTTAGCTTATGATGTAGCTCACAGTGATATTGTATAGGTACAAAGCTCTTCCTCATCATGGCTTTCATCTTAGTTCAAGTCTCAATTGGTTGCTCTCTGTTGCGCCTCCTACTTGTCAACAATTGATCCCACCAAGTTAGAGCATAATCACAGAATTCAATAGATGTTATTCTAACATTTTTGTACTCGGTGTAGTATTCAAAGAAAAGTTTCACTTTTTTCTCCCATTCCAAGTATGCATCAGGGTCATTCTTCTCTTGCACATCTAGGCCTCCTTTGGCTTCTGTGAGAGGATTGTTCATCACCGCTGTAGTAGCTTTCTTCTTCTACAGCTACTGCTTGCTTAGGCAGAATGTTTTCACGCCTGATAGGTCCTTCTTGTGTTAGCCTAAGTTGTTCTTCTTGCAAATGATCCAGAGGTTGATGCACTGCCTCTATCTCATTCTTCAGCAATCATTGCAGCTCTCCCATCAAAGCTTCCACCAAAAGGTTTGAGGGTCCTTTCTGTCTAGCACTCTCCTGATTGTTGTTTTCATCTCCTTGTTGTGACATGGTTATATCCCTGCAAAACTCAAAAAACAGGTTATTAGCAAAGTTCCTCATAAGTGTTTCTCTCTAGTATTTTCTCTCAAAATGTTTCTCTCACAAGTTACTCACTCAAGTGTTTCTTAAAAATTCCAATAGAACTATCAATCTAGTGTGCGGTATCTCAAGAGATCAAAAATCACAATCAAGAGAGACGAAGAGAAATTAGACCAAAGAAGAACAATTAGATAGATTTGAAAAGAAACTTGCACAAAACTTTTTGACTAGAACTTTTCTTTGCTCTTTGTTTTTGATGTTTTCTTTTGTCTTTCTTTTTTCTTTCTTTTGTCTTTCTTTTGTGTTTTATTTTCTTTTTTTATGCTTTCTTTTTCTTACTTTTTTTTCTCTAAGAAGATGATAATGAATTTAGAAGATGAATGGTGCTCTGATACCGAGTTAGAATGAAAAAATAAAAAGATGAGAAGGTGATAGAGATAGATACCGACTTAGAATGGTGCTTTGATACCAAATGATATGATTGTGGATCGTATGTTTCCCAAAATCACACTCTAAGAAAGTTTTGGATAATCTCTAAAATTTTCTAAATTCGTGTAGCACCAAAAATGGGGGTAACTCCCATGTCTGAACTATTTTAAAACGAATTGAACAAATTAGGTGGTGGAAATCCTTAGAGAGGAGTTGTATGTAGATCCAACAAATAGTGTATCTCTCTATGCTTGAGAATATCTTACATCACAACTTCAATCCTTAGATGGTGAATGGTCACACAAGAGGGGTGAAGAACCTCTTGATTTACCAATGTGATCCTTGGATATTACACACCAAGAGATCGAATTATTCACAAGAAACATGAGAGAAAATTTCTGAAAAGAAGATGTTTTATTTATGAAATGTTTGTTGAATGATTTTTCACAAAGTGAGAGAATCTAGTTATAGGTGAAGTTGGCGACATTGTGGTAAAAAAATTCAAATAGCTTAGAAACTAGAAAGAATAAATGAGTTGAATTGACTCCTTGACTTGACTAGCCTAGAATTCGCCAATGATCCTTCATTTCCAATTGTGTCTTCCGTGTGCTTTCAATTTTCAATATTCCTTTGGGTCTTCAAGAATTTGTATCAAAGAGAAAATAGACTGCTTTATGTTGCAAACCCAATGGATTTTAGATTGTGTTCTCTGTCTAAAGTGTTTTGAATAAGTCCATGAAGTGCATCTTGAAGCTGCTTGGCTCATGCTATTTTCAAAAGTCCAGCTGGTACAACTAGTGCTTCTTTAGGTTCAAGCTTAGAAACCTATAGCTCACGGTCCTTTGCTTCTTAAGGTTCAATCTTAGCACCTTCTAGCTCACGGTCCTTTGATTCAGCCCTTGTGCTCCTTAAGATCATATCAACAATGCTAGGTTAGCCATTGATGAGAACCAAAGCTTCTCTTCCCTCAAGAACATGGTGACATTGTATTGACACTAGGTGAGGGAGTCACCAGTGACGATGAGAATATGTCTTCATCTGACTCATCTTGCGATGTTTGTTCGATGGATGATGGAATCGTGCAGGTGGATGATGTAGGTAGTCCGAGCATGGACGAGGACGTGGGTGTACACCCAAAAAATGATACCAATAACATAGCCGGACCGACTGTAGTTATTTCATCTGCTAGAGGTATCTGGTAAATATATATTTTACGCTCTAATTGTTTATGTTACGACTTATTTCTTAATACTGAAATGAAAAATATTTCATGACACGACTTTCGCTTGATTCAGTTAGTGAACCTTGTACTATTACTGGAAGCTCTACTACTGATGTGCATGCATTGGTTATACCATAAATGGTCGATAAGGGGAACGACAAGCTTACAGATGAATGTGATATGGATGGAAGCCATCTCGCCCTATGTATCTGAAGCGCTAACAATGACACTCAAATTCCTGATATCAGTCTGTACCCTGACAATAAATCTAGAGGTAATACGCTGATTGTATAGCGATTCGTTATGATGATATTGTAATATTTTTTATGTCTTCTAAATTTTTTGAAGTTATCCGACTAACTATAGTATTACCCAATATAGTGGACTATTTTGTGAACAACTAGGAAGACATTTACGACGGGATGGTATTCAAGGCTCATGATGCCTTTCAATTGCATATGGCGTTTTATGCACTGAATCAAAAGTTCTATTATTGTACTACACGATGTAGTCCACAATTGATAACGTTCGAATGTGTCGGCAAAGCTTGTGCTTGGCACGTCTACGCCATTAGGGTGGTTGGTTACGGCTGGTATCAAGTTAGGAAGGCTATGTTGGAACATTCTTTCAACAATTGATGAAGGGATAGGGTACCAGAAGATGGCGACGACTTCAATTACAAGAGATATAATGCGAATAAGATATAATATTCGTGACGCAGGGCCTAAGCCGAGTGATGTAGAAACCAAATGTGCATCAAACATCATGTATCAATATCATACTAGAAGGCATTTCATTCAAGAGAAGTTGTGCTAGATTCTACCAAGGTTCCGCAGGTGTTTTGTACAACGTGATGTCATCGTACCTCGAACAAATTATTAAAACAAAACCTGGGTTGGTAGTCTCACTCAAAAACAGAAGCGAAGAAAGCGTCAGTGAACGGTTCAAGTACCTTTTCTTCTCCTTGGGTGCATGCTTGGCTGGATTCTTTACGTGCACAAGGTGATAGATATTGTTGATTTGGTGCCAACCAATCATCTTCAATTGTCGAAAACCGAAGCTGGTTTAAATCAAGTGGGTACGGTTTAGCTTAAATAGGACTGGTTAGTAAAATCAATTGGTCTATTTCGGTTATCTAAAAGTGTACCAGACTTACTCAGTATATAAGAGTAATCTACTAGGGTTTTTTGGCGGTTTTTATCTCTTGGGCAGTCGACATTTCTTTCTCCTTCTTTGGGTGTGCTTTCTCGGGTGTTTTCTTGCTGTTCTCTCGGGTTCTAAGGGAGATGGGGCAGATGCATGTGGTGAGAGAGGTGAGTTCGGTGAGAGTATGGTCGTAGGAGGTTATCAGGTTGTGGTATTCTCTTGTACTCTTTTATCTTTTGAACTCGGATTATAGTGGATTGCTTGTACCGTCAAACCCAGACATAGGGTCTCACATCGAGACCTGAACTGGTTAAATCGTGTCTCTCTTTTACGTTTATTATCGGTTTGATAATTGTTTACGATTTCATAATCTTGTGGTTTTTAGATCTTGAACTCTAACGGTTGTTCTTGAGTATTTGAGATCTCTGAAAGTGTTGCTAGAATCTTTACAAAGTGGTATCAGAGCTAAGGTGGAGTTAGCAGCATGTCAAATGCAAGAATCGAAGTTGATCGCTTTGACGGGAAAGGGGATTTCTCGTTATGGAAGCGACGGATGTTAGCTCATCTGAGCGTTCTTGGCCTGAAAGATACGCTGACAGATGTACCTCGAGCACCAGTAAGAGAAGAGGAGGAGACTGAAAGTGAGAAACAGAAACGTTTGGAGGAGGAGATTGCAAGATCTGAAAGATGTGAAAAGGCAATGAATCTGATATTTCTAAATGTCGGAGATCATGTGCTGAGGAAGTTGGATGCATGCACCACAGCCGCTTCTACATGGTCAACACTTGAAAGGTTGTATCTATCTAAGTCTTTACCTAATCGCATCTTCCTTCAACATAAATTTTACACTTTCAAAATGGTTGAATCTTAATCAATTGATGAAAACATTGACGATTTTTTAAAGATAGTATCGGATTTAAACAGTGTCAATGTTTCTGTTTCAGAGGAGGTCCAGGCGATCTTACTACTGAGCTCACTGCCCTCTCAATACAACCACTTGAAGGAGACATTGAAATATGGTCGCGAGACCTTGTCTCTGGAAGAGGTTGCTGGAGCTGAAAGATCCAAGGAAATGGAATTAAAGGAAATGAATGGGTCTCAAAAGGGTGGTGAGGTTTATATAGCTAGGGGTAGGTCAGAGAAAAAAGAGGGTAATCCTAGACGGGGAAAGAGTAGATCGAGGTCTAAGTCTGGATCTAGAGTAACCTGCTGGTATTGTAAGAAGGAGGGTCATATTAAGAAAGATTGCTTTGCTAGGAAAAAGAAATATGAGAATGAGGATAGGGGAGAGGCTGCTGTAATGGTAGATAAAATCCAGGAAATAGATGCCCTTACTATTTCTGAACAGAACCCTCAAGAAAGATGGATCATAGATTCAGGGTGTTCTTATCATATGACGTTTAGGAGAGAATTGTTTGTTGAGTTCAGAGAAGTACCAGGAGGACAGGTACTTCTAGCTGACAATAGGTGAGAATCAGTTTTAGGAATCGGATCTATTAGAATCAATGCCAAAGGTGGAACCATTAAACAGCTAATAAACGTCAGGTATGTTCCCTCACTAAAAAGAAACTTAATCTCAGTTAGTACTCTAGATGTGTAGGGTTTCAGGAATGAAGGAGGAAATGGTAAGACTAAGTTTTACAAGAATGGTAAGCTGGCACTTCAAGGTACGTTGTGTGGTAGTCTGTATCTTCTTAATGGTGAAACTGAATTACCCGTTGTAAATACTGTTGAAAATAAGGATGATACTACTTTATGGCACAGTAGATTAGGTCATATGAGTATTAAAAACCTTAAGATTTTAGTTGAAAAAGGTTTATTGGATAGTAAGAAAATTAGCAATTTTGAGTTCTGTGAGAGCTGTATAATGGGTAAGGCTAAGAGACTGAGTTTTAGTATTGGAAAACATAATACAGAAGAAGTCCTTAGATATGTTCATGCAGATTTATGGGGTTCTCAAAATGTTCATATGTCTCTATCTAGGAAACAATATTTTCTGTCAATCATAGATGATTATTCTAGGAAAGTCTGAGTGTATTTCTTAGCTACTAAGAGTGAAGCCTTTAGTAGGTTCCGTGAGTGGAAACTTCTAGTTGAAAACCAGGTAAATAAAAAGGTCAGATGCCTTAGGACAGATAATGGCTTAGAATTTTGTAATAAAGAATTTGATGACTTGTGTAAAAGTCATGGGATAGAGAGACATAGGACATGTGCTTATACTCCTCAGCAAAATGGAGTTGCTGAGCGTATGAATAGAACCATAATGGAGAAAGTTAGGTGTTTTCTTAATGAATTTGGTTTAGATGAGAGGTTCTGGGCTGAGGCTGTTGCCACAGCTGTATACCTTATTAATAGATCTCCATCATCAGCAAATGATGGAAATGTACCAGAACAAATCTGGTTAGGAAAGGAACCTGGGTATTCACACTTAAGGAGATTTGGGTCTATTGTGTATGTTCATGTAGATCAAGGAAAGTTGAAACCTAAAGCCTTGAAAGGTGTCTTCATAGGATACCCCCCGGGAATTAAGGGGTATAAAATTTGGTTGATTGAGGATAAGAAATGTGTAATAAGTAGAAATGTTGTATTCACTGAAAATATCCTTTATAAAGATTATCTGCATGAGAAAGGTGTTGCTGTAGAAAACAGGAATGCAGGTACAGATTCAAGGACAGAGGTGGAACTCAAAGAATCTGAGATAAATCAACAAAATGAGGACTTACAGAATGAGGAGGAGATGGAACCTCAAGGTGGAGAACCGGAGACAAACCCAGAGGACGAAGAGGAAATAGATGAAGATCAAGATGATCTCGAAAACTACCTGTTGGCTAGAGATCGTGTGAGAAGAACAATTCATCAACCTTCTAGGTACACTGATGATAATCTGTTAGCCTTTGCTTTATCAGTAGTTGAAGATTTCAGGTCTGAAGATCCTAAAGATTTCAAAGAAGCTTATGCAAGCAGTAACTGGAATAAATGGAAAGAGGCCATGGACGATGAAATGCATTCTCTTGATCAGAATCATACATGGGACTTGGTAAGAAAACCTGAGAATCAAAAAGTAATAGGTTGTAGATGGGTCCTGACTAGGAAACCAGGAATCCCGGGAGTTGAAAAGCCTAGGTTTAAAGCTAGGTTGGTAGCTAAAGGTTACTCTCAAAGGGAAGGTATTGATTATCAGGAGATATTTTCACCGGTTGTAAAGCATGTGTCAATAAGGATTCTGATGTCTCTAGTGGTTAATCTGGATTTAGAATTAGAACAATTAGATGTAAAAACGGCGTTTTTACATGGTAACATTGAGGAAGAGATCTTTATGAGTCAGCCGGAAGGGTATGAGGTAAAAGGAAAGGAGGATTATGTTTGTTACCTTAGAAAATCCTTATATGGCTTGAAACAAGCTCCTAGACAGTGGAACAAGTGCTTTGATCGGTTTATGATTAAGCATGGTTTTGTGAAGAGCAATTTTGATCATTGTGTATACATTAAGGAGTTTAGGAAAGGAGAGTTCATCTACCTGCTCCTCTATGTAGATGATATGTTAATTGCATCTAGGAGTAGAGTTGAAATTAAGAAGATCAAAGAACTATTAAAGGGTGAGTTTGAAATGAAGGATCTCGGGTCAGCTAAAAGAATTTTAGGTATAGACATAGAGAGAGATAGTGAAGGTGGAGTTCTTATATTGTCTTAGACGGCTTACAGTAAGATTTGAGGTTATTCAATATGGAAGATGCTAAATCAGTATCGACTCCAATTGGTGCTCATTTTAAACTTGCTTCAATTCGGGATGATGAAGAAGGAGCTAGGGATGTTCCTTATTGTAATGCAGTAGGTAGCATTATGTATCTCATGATAGGAACGAGACGGGATGTAGCTTATGCAATAGGTCTTGTTAGTCGGTTTATGAGAAATCCTGGATTGCTTCATTGGAAAACAGTTCAGTGGATCCTAAGATATATTAAAGGAACTCAGGAGAAAGGATTGGTCTTTACAAAGACCTCAGACATTAGAATAAAAGGATATTCTGATTCAGATTATGCCGCAGATTTAGATAGAAGAAGGTCTGTAACTGGGTATGTTTTCACGGTTGGTGGGAATACAGTTAGCTGGAAATCTAATTTGCAGCATGTGGTTGCTCTATCAACAACCGAGGCTGAGTATATGGCTTTAGGAGAAGATGTCAAAGAAGGAATTTGGCTGAAGGGTCTAGTGGAAGAGTTGGGTTTTAAACAGTTAGCTGTGACAGTTTGGTGTGATTCGCAAAGTGCGATTTGTCTTGGAAAGAATAATACTTTTCATGAGAGGGCAAAACACATAGCTGTGAAATATCACTTTATAAGGGATATTATTCAGCAATGAATTGTTCAGATTCAGAAAATTCCAACAGCAAGGAATTGTTCAGATTCAGAAAATTCCAACAGCAAGAAATCCAGCAGATATGCTTACAAAGGTAATTCCGGTATTAAAGTTTGAGCAGGCATTAGCTCTGCTCAGGGTGACCAGGTGAATGTAGCATGGTCATGCTTGACGGTACAATGAGCAAAGGAGCCACTGTTGAGAGGAAGGTGAAGATGTTGATTGTCAAGGTGGAGATTGTTGATTTGGTGCCAACCAATCATCTTCAATTGTCGAAAACCGAAGCTGGTTTAAATCAAGTGGATATGGTTTAGCTTAAATAGGACTGGTTAGTAAAATCAGTTGGTCTATTTCGGTTATCTAAAAGTGTACCAGGCTTACTCAGTATATAAGAGTAGTCTGCTAGGGTTTTTTGGCGGTTTTTATCTCTTGGGCAGTCGACATTTCTTTCTCCTTCTTTGGGTGTGCTTTCTCGGGTGTTTTCTTGCTGTTCTCTCGGGTTCTAAGGGAGATGGGGCAGATGCATGTGGTGAGAGAGGTGAGTTCGGTGAGAGTATGGTCGTAGGAGGTTATCAGGTTGTGGTATTCTCTTGTACTCTTTTATCTTTTGAACTCGGATTATAGTGGATTGCTTGTACCGTCAAGCCCAGACGTAGGATCTCACATCGAGACCTGAACTGGTTAAATCGTGTCTCTCTTTTACGTTTATTATCGGTTTGATAATTGTTTACGATTTCGTAATCTTGCGGTTTTTAGATCTTGAACTCTAACGGTTGTTCTTGAGTATTTGAGATCTTTGAAAGTGTTGCTAGAATCTTTACAGATATAAATGGTACCCATTTGAAGGGAAAGTACGCTGCTTGTCTCCTCATGGCTAGTGCTCAGGAAGACAACTATCAGATTTTTCCGTTGCTATCTGTAGTAGTAGACAGATAAAATGACCGCGCATAGGTATGGTTCTTTCAAAAATTATTGGAATTTGTACGTGATGAGGAGGACATAATTTTTGTGTCGGACCGTCATGGTTCCATATACAGGGATAATATGGATAACGTCTTCATAGGCCAGAAAGTGCTCTCTAATAGTTGGCCAATGCCATTGATTAGTGATCGGATCCCTAAGGGCATTAGGTTTTGCTGCGCTTTTTAAAGAAGCAAATTATTGAGGCTGGTAACTCTTTCCTTCCGTTGAGCACACTAATGCAGTTATAAGCCATAGTAACAAGACTAGAGTACATCCAATAGAAAGCCTACACACACCGTAGACCAGCCACACAACTAAACAAAATATTACAAAGTGAACTAAGAACATATTAAGTGAACAAAAGACATAGAACAACATGAAAGATAACAAAAACGCCATGCATTAAAACACACGAACTCCTTATTTAAATCTTATCGAAACAAAGAGGTGATGGACTCTTCTATTCTAGTCTCCCAGCGACCATGGGTGACAGCACACACAACTAGGTCTTCCTGCTTCTTCAGGAGAAAAGAAATCATGTGTTGCAGACCACGACTGCGGTCCATAAAAGTTGCATCCTTCTGCCCACGACCTCCGGATAGAGAGCAGGCGGATGCTCCCAGAACAGACCAAGCATTTGCTCACATTGGAGCTTTTCATTTTCCACGGTTTATATTTCTTGTTGAATGCTCGCCAGTCTGTTCGCGATATCTATGTATATTCACTTTGTTACCGACTTCTAAGTGCTCTCTTTACCAAATAGAGAGTGAAAGAAGTTTCTATTTATAGGCAGGCCCTAAACTTTTTCTTATTAGGCATAATTCTTCTCTTAGTTCTGTAACATGGTTCAACCCCGGATTTTCATGAATATGAAACCCCCTTAACTAGATTTTAGTGCGCTGAAGAATTATCCCATGGAGTACAAAACGCCCCGCCCAAAAAGTGAATCAAATAGTCCTTTGTTTTTGGCGGGTATCGCCACGTGGCATAGTTCCGATCACTTCATCAAGAATAGGAGGCAATAATAGAACGCTCATCAGAGAGAGTACTCCCCTTTCTCTTCTAATACGGCAGGTTTCCAAAGCCGCTTTCTTAATAGATATAGATCACTCCTTACTCGACATCTCAAAGCTGACTTGTAAAAAAAGGATGTGATATGTCCTCGTTTACGTACCCTACTTGCACTATTTAGTCATGCATACTCCGATTAAACTTGGTTCTACTTGTATTCTTTATTGGCTGATTTGTACATAAGTACATCTCGAATTTCCCTCGGCCAATCCTCACTCGACAACTCCATCTACAAAAGGTAATAAAATATCTTGATTGCTAATATAATTGGTAGACCATACTATATTGTTCTTAACTTGCGACATTCGATACATATAATAATTGTTGTTTTACATTTAATAACTGGATCGGCAAACATGTGTGAGTTACCTAAATTTTTCAACTTAACTGGTACTGCTTTAGTTAACGACTACTATGTATAGTATCGGATGAGTTACAGAACATTTCAACTGATTGTTTTCAGGTGTATCACAAGGTGAGGCGTTGTGCGTGCATTATGCATCTCCAACGTAACGTGTAAACGATGTTTAAGAGGAGGCAACTTTTATATTTGGTTTCTAGTGCTGCGAGAGCGTATCGATTACTAGTTTTAACATGCACTTCAATGAGATATATATGATCAACATAAGATTTGTGGAGTATCTTTTAGACATAGGGCTTGAAAAATTTTGTGCAAATTTCGGTGGCTCCCGTTGTATAGTGACTAGAATCATTGCTGAGTCTTTAAATGTTGTATTGAGTGAGTCCCGAGGATTTTTGATTATTCCATTCCTCGAATATATAAGGACAACCCTCATGAGTTGGTTTGCCAAGTGAGGGGAGAGTAGTAATGCCTCCACCAACACACTTACCCCTCTCCCCCCCCCTCCCCCTCCCACAGCGCCTAGGATATTGTGTTCATTTTGGAAGGTCTAAAAGCTTTGAAGTCCAACCTGTAAGCGATTATGAGTTTGATGTTTGAACACATGATAGAGGGTCGAGTCTGGTCAATCTCATGCATAAGATGTGTAACTGCTCTGATTTCCGACGTTATCGATTCCATGCGCTCATGAAGTCGTCGCTGCTGTCACGACAAATGTGCAAGTGGATTCACTAGTCATAAAAGAGTTTATGTCGATGTAGTGGAGGAAGATGGCCTATGAAAATAGTGTTTATCCGGTATCTCGTTGGGTAACATCCCCTCCTAATCTGATGTTCATAGCGGATTTAGCTTCTTCCACCTGCAATAAGAGTCCCCGCCTGGTCGCCCTTGCAAGCATCGACTCTTCTCTCATTGTGAAATTAAAGTAACATGCCCTTCTCTACACTCATTTATTATAGTTATTGTTATTCGTAACGTGCTAATAATAAAGTTAGGCTATACACAGACTATTGGTTTGCTAATTTTGTGATGTTATTACACTAATGGCTCCGTTTAGAGTGACGTAAGGAGACGAATTACCGTGTGTCGCCGGTGTGCAGGACTAGGACACTACCTCGTGACATGTAAGATGTTGATATAGACTGGTATATCTAATACAAATGTGTGTTACGGTACGGAGAATTTTGAGATCGAGGAATGTAAATGAGGGGCAATGTTTCCCTTTACTACCATGTATTGGTATGTCCCCATGTCGATATGATGTTTCCTAGAAAGACCTATGTGAAAACGTGTGCGATAAGCTAATAAGAACGATTAGATGTGAACATTAATAATATCTGCTAAGATGTACCCTGGATGGAAGCAAAACCTTAATCTTAGATGTTAACACCCCTAATTAAACTTAGTGTACTGCTAAACTAATAAAAGAAAAGGGTAGATTGAATTAAGTTTGGTTAATGTAAAGAAATGATATACATTGCATCCATGTTCTGCTCATGATAAACAACACACAACTAACAAAAATCATTAAGTTTGGACCTAATTTTTACTAAGATATAGTCTCAAAAAACTTCTCGTAAAACATCACCGTTAATTTAGTGATTCCGTCGGCAGCGATTCGGGTAGAATATATTTGCATCTCTCTATATACCAAGGATGTCATGTGCTTGGATGAGTAGGACTGATCTGACTCTAGAATTAACATGGATACTTTATGTTGAATACCACTGATGAGGTCAACGGCACAACCCCCGGCCAACTGCCCGGCCCGGCCGGCCCAAGGAACACAAAGGCGGCCAAATACGCGCAAAAGGATACATGGGTGTATCTTCATGAATCCAAGCTTAACCAAGAAGCGGCCAGACAAGACCAAACCTGGCATATAATCCTGACTCACAGAGGACACGCGGCGACATGCAGCTCACCCAAAACAAGGCCAGATCATGTCATGCACCATACATCAAATTGGAGTTTTCGAAACTTACCATATTTGGAACTTTCCTAATATGAAAGTCTCCAAATGTTTCTTTGGTGACCAGGAGACTTTTTGGTACTTCTAGGAGTTCCCTTAAGCACTTCTAGAAGCTCAAACATGCCTTGGACCAGGCGGATCCATCCGTGCCTTCAAATGAATCGATTGGAGCCGTTTATGGCAAGTGAGATGGCCAACTGGTTTAATCACTTGCAAACCAAAACATGGTGTCCAGGAGATATTATTAAGGCCCTAAGGAAGCCCAAAATAAACCTACCATGCACCAGCCACCAGAGGATCAGGCGAATCCCTTTCCTCCAAGACTTGCCATATATGGACCAAAGTGCACTTAATGTGTTCAGATTGCAATATCTCTATTCCTTGCAAATTGGGCACGTATTGAAGACTTTCCAAAGCATCCAGGATGTACCTAGACACTTTACATTCGCCCCAAAGCTCTCAAGATTCAAGCATATACACTTTCCTTGTTGGCCAAACTAGACATTAATGGCCAACAGCCATATATTTTAAATATATGATTTCCTTTTCTCTTTTTTAGGTTTAGGACCATTGCTAAGAGCACTATATAAGCTCAGCACGACCTCGTTGTAAAGATAGACCACCATTGAAATAAAAGTTGAATACAAAGTATTTTCTTCAAAGCCTTGTCTTTGAACTTGTTCTTATTCTTTAGAAACTAAGTGTGTGATTCACTTCCTTTCTATTGAAGCCACGGCCAGGTTAGTTTGAGAGATTCAAACTCCCTTGGTTCACCTTTGATCGTGTGATTCGATCAAAACTCCCTCCTTTTAGTTCCCTTGCCCGCTTAAGCCAAGAGAGATTCTCGGTCTTGCGAGTCACGGCCGTACTGCTTGTGAGATTGATATTCAATCTTACATCATTTGGTATCAGAGCTAAAAGCTCCTATCCCAGGTTGTGTTCATCCAACCTTTATCTTTTATCTTTTATGATTTTATTTTGCATTTTGTTATTTACATCTTATTGAAAACCAAAAAAAAAATATTTGTTCTTATTCTTCATTTGCATTGTTTCTTGTTGTGTTTTTGTTTGCTCTCATATAAATCTAAAACCAACTCAAAAAATTGTATTTTATTTTTACTTAATTTCATTCATCATAAGAAAAAAAAACCAAAAATATAAGCATCACTCATTTTGTTATTTTCGAATTTAGTTATTAGTAAAGTTAAAAAAAAAGATTCATTGAATATTGTTTTTTCGTCCTAAATTAATTTAAAATATCAAAAAACCAAAAAAAATATTGTCTTTTAGTTTGCTTTAAAGTTAGTTTCCAAAAGAAACAAAAACAAAAACCTCAAAATATTTACTTGTATCGATTTTCCTTTTACTACTACTTATGTGTTAATATCATATATTCACTAGAGTGTAGTTTCCTTATTTATTGATTTGGGCTTCATATCTATTCTTATTGTCGTGCAAGGTACAAATTTAAAATATGGAGGATTATGAAGAAGATATTCCTTACCAATTCTTTGAAGACAATTATTGTGATGAATGGCACCAAAACTTGTCCGATGTAGATGATTCCTATGGATATGAGACATGGCATGAAAACTATTCAGAATATGATTTTGACAATGAAACAGGAGTTGAAGAACTCGAACCAGAGCCACCAGACTACTATTCCACTGATAGAAGCTGGCCAAAGACAATCACACCTTGCCACTTTGTTGTGTCAAGCCGAGTGCCAACCTACACCACTCCAACTAGATCAAGAAATCAGACAAGTAAGGTATATATTTACAATTCCAAATCTCTAACCTTTTCAGGGTATAACAAGGACCCAGATGAATACCTCCGATGGGAAACCAACATGAAACAATGGCTGCGCTCAAACAACATCCCCAAAGAAGAGAAGCTCTCATATGCCGTTGATATGCTCGTTGGAGATGCCTACAATTGGTGGTTGAAGGAAAATGCACGGACCTTCTACAACAAACCAGTCCTTGATTGGGGAGACCTTAAGGCACGAATGTATAGGGAGTTTGTGAAGAAGTACCAAACACGCAGAAACATCACCACACAACTTATGCACCCAACAGCATCAAGGAGTGAGATGTCTACACCAAACATGCAGCCCTTTCATAAGCCCAAGCTTGCCTACTGCTCTGAGCAGAACAACGTGTTTTCAAACACCTTAGAAGGACAAAAGGTAGCTAAGCCGATGGTCAAACCAAAAATTGACCAGCAAGTTCAAAAGCCTCAAGCCATAGCACACATGAAACCATCAAAGCCATTGCTTGGAATACACGTCAAGGAAACGCCAGGTAAGTCCTCTAACAATGTGAAAACAGATGAAATTATATGCTATAGATGTCAAGAAAGAGGACACTTTGCTAAGACATGCCCAACTAGACAACTAATAACAAGCTTACAAGTAGAACTCGAAAATATTAAGCCTAAAAGTGTTAAGGCAATAAAGGAGCTTCAATTTGAAATTTCCAGTACTAGCATAATGCACTTGTCTTTGCCAAAAGTTGTTGAAACAGGTGTAACAAAGCAAGGATTCAACAAAGATCAAGAAGACCCACCTCCTACATTAAACCGATGTTCGGAATCAAGAGGAGACCATGGAGAACCCAACACCTTGGAGGCAAAGCAAAGCAACCAGCTGCAATGGAAAGGAGTAATTTCTTCCTTTCTTATCAGGGAGCAACCGCCAGATGCACCATGGCCACATCCGAACCATATAAGGGCCATAAACCAAGGTAATGCCCTAAACCCACAAGTAAATCAAGGTATTAACTTGCCTTCTCTATGTGCAGGCCAAACTGTTTTGAGGACAAAACATTTCGAAGAAGGAGGGTATGATGAGGTCATCAGCACAAACCCCGGCCAACTGCCCGGCCCGGCCGGCCCAAGGAACACAAAGGCGGCCAAATACGCGCAAAAGGATACATGGGTGTATCTTCATGAATCCAAGCTTAACCAAGAAGCGGCCAGCCAAGACCAAACCTGGCCTATAATCCTGACTCACAGAGGACACGCGGCGACATGCAGCTCACCCAAAACAAGGCCAGATCAAGTCATGTACCATACATCAAATTTGAGTTTTCGAAACTTACCATATTTGGAACTTTCCTTATATGAAAGTCTCCAAACGTTTCTTTGGCGACCGGGAGACTTTTTGGTACTTGTAGGAGTTCCCTTAAGCACTTCTAGAAGCTCAAACACGCCTTGGACCAGGCGGGTCCATCCGTGCCTTCAAATGAACCGATTGGAGCCGTTTATGGCAAGTGAGATGGCCAACTGGTTTAATCACTTGCAAACCAAAACATGGCGTCCAGGAGATATTATTAAGTCCCTAAGGAAGCCCAAAATAAACCTACCATGCACCAGCCACCAGAGGATCAGGCGAATCCCTTTCCTCCAAGACTTGCCATATATGGACCAAAGTGCACTTAATGTGTTCAGATTGCAATATTCTATTCCTTGCAAATTGGGCACGTATTGAAGACTTTCCAAAGCATCCAGGATGTACCTAGACACCTTACATTCGCCCCAAAGCTCTCAAGATTCAAGCATATACACTTTCCTTGTTGGCCAAACTAGACATTAATGGCCAACGGCCATATGTTATAAATATATGATTTCCTTTTCTTTTTTTAGGTTTAGGACCATTGCTAGGAGCACTATATAAACTCAGCACGACCTCATTGTAAAGATAGACCACCATTGAAATTAAATTTGAATACAAAGTATTTTCTTCAAAGCCTTGTCTTTGAGTCTTGTTCTTGTTCTTTAGAAATAAAGTGTGTGATTCACTTCTTT